>PVKA01002962.1:0-116431 GCA_004027165.1 Ctenomys sociabilis | reverse complement strand
AGGTATAAAAAATAAGATACACAAATAGCTACACTCTATTTACTGATAAGAGACATATGATGTAATAATGTCTGTAAGTATAACATCATGTATGCACCTTCTATGATACCAAAATATTATGAAAACAGTTTGCAATGTATTAATTTATCAAATCCATCTTGTCAAGGTATCTTAAAACTATCTCATTGATATTTGTACTTCAATAAAACAAAAATTAAAAAATAAATAAATAAATAAAAGAATTGTACAAATTGGGCCTGGATGTAACTCAGTGGTAGAGTTTGTATTTAACATGAGCAAGGCCCAGTGTTCATACTCCAGAAAAAAAAAAGAAAGGAAAGAAGGAAGGAAGAAAAGAAGAAAGAAGAAAAATTTCTGCTGATCTATGGAAAGGAGCAGATAATACTCAATTTGTTTTTTCTTTCAGTTGTTTATAGTTTTTCTCTTAATTTCTTATACAGTTTTTCCTTTTTCTTTGTTCTTCAATTTTACAGGCATATTATCTCATAATATAACTAACTGGTTGGTAGATAACACTGTATTGCAACAAATACTGTGAAATTCATTTTACTTTGTTAAGTGAAATTCTTTTTTTTTTTTTTTTTTTTTTTTTTTTTTTTGTATTTTAGACAAGGGTCTTGGGACTCAGCCTCTTTGTCACCTGTTAGCCTCATTCTCTTATTTCCTTATCTAAAGTCACTAAACTGTTACCGTCTTTGTATTTACCTCTTAACATTCTTTTTTTAAAAATGTGTTTGCTATAGGGTCTCAAAACGCAGCTCAGACTCATAGTGATCCTCCTGTTTCTAGCCTCCCTTGCACTGGGTTTACAGGCACGCGCCACTGCACCAGTTCTCTAGAGCCTGCTCTGCATGCCTGGGGATGGGACTGGCGCAGCATGGGTGCTGGGATGGAATCTCAGTCCTGGCACTTGCCTAAGTGGGCTCTTAGTCCTCTGAGCTATCTCATAGGCCCTCTTAACACTCAGTGCTAATTGAGATGAAGAGACTTATTTATTTGTCTAAGCATTTTCTCTGTGCTTTTGCTCTATGGCAAAGCAAACTCCACATATGAAGGACCTGGCTCCCTGTCAGGCTCCATCTTTAGTGATGACAACAGGGCCAGGGACACAGTAGGCTCTAGGTGCCAGTGACTGCGGGGCTGAGAGGAACTCCACAATTCGTATTAGATGAAAGGCTGAAGAACTGCTGGCCAGAAGGAATACTTCAAGTGACTCAGATGGATAATACACCCTCACAGGTAGGCTAAGTAGCTGACTGGATTAGGAGGAAGATCTGGATTAAGGAACTACCTACCCACTAGGCAGCTGGACTGAGCATACTTCTTCCAGAAGGCTCTGTGGAGCTCTGTGCCATGGAGAGATTGGAAGGAGACCATACAGGGGCTGTTGGAATGATCTGACAGTAGGGGACGGGATCTTGTTATGATGATGACAGACAATGGTAAGGAAGGCTGTTGTGTGAAACAGGATTGATTTACTCAGGTTTCACTAGTCTATGTTTTTGTACCTCCCTTTGTGACTCAGTTCCCTAAACTGGTTAAGCTAGATAAATTAGAGGGAATATTGATTTGTTTCAGTGATTGTACATGTTTTACTGATTGTGAGCAATTGTCAAGGATATTTCCTAAGCCCTTTCTGTTTGACTCCAGCACACCATTCCCTGTGTGATTGCCTGGGTCTTTCCTGCCAGCCATCCTGCACATCTCCCCAATGTCCTCTCCCCAGAAGGCCTTCCTTGACTTTCTGTTCTGTAGTATGTGTTCCTGGTATGCACAACCACAAAAATCTGACCATTGCTATCATCATAGTTATATTTCCTTGCAAACACTTGCATATTTTCTTTAGAATGGGCAAGTGTTCTTTTTTTTTTTTTAAGAACTTGGGATTGAACTCTCACTTGCCAGGCAAGTGCTTATTGTACTGAGCTATCTCTCCAGCCCTTGTATGGTTTTTGTTTCTGTTGTTGTACTCAAGATTGAAGCCACGGTCTTTACACTGGGTTACATTTCCAGTATTCTTTTATTTTGACACAGTTTTTACTTTCTGTCTCAGCCCCCAAGGCTACTGGGGTTAGATACTAAATCCTGTTTTATGCCTTTCTTAGGACCTTCTTAGACATTTTATTTCTAGTCAGCTCTCCCCATGATGTGTGTGTGTGTGTGTGTGTGTGTGTGTGTGTGTGTGAGACTGTGTGGACTGAGGTTTGAACCCCATTGAGATGCATCCCCATCTTTCTAAACAAATTATTTATTTGATATAGGATCTTGCTACACAGTTCAGACTTGTTGTGATCCTCCAGTCTCAGGCTTCCCTGTGCTGGGATTACAGGTGTGACCATCACTCCTGGTACCAGGCTGGCATGGGATGCGGTATCAGGGGGATTGAACTGGGTCCTTATGCCTGCCCAGCGGGCCCTTAGACCACCAAGCTAGCTCTGCAGCTATCCTCACCTTTATTTTTTAAATTTGAGACAGGATCTTGTTAAGTCACTAACTTTTTGGGCTCAGATTTGTGATTCTCTTGGATGTGCATCCAGGATTGCTGTGATTATAAGCATGTGCTATCATACCAGAATTCCTATGAAATCCTATTACTATGGATACACTAGGCATCTTTTTGTGCATTCAGTGAATATCCCTGATTTAAATGTTAAAATGTAAGCTTCCTTTTCTGTTTGTTTACTTGTTTTTTTTTTTTGCATTGCAAGACTTATTTATTAGTATTAGTAAATAAGAGCATAATTTTCACACAATTTAACAACATTTTTCCAGAGAACCTCTGGTATCGATTCTTCAGTACAGCCCTCTGCTCCAGGTCATAATAGCAACACTAACCATGACCACCTCACATCATTATAAGTCAAATATCATTGCTAAGACCTTTACATGCATTTACTAGTTGAATCCTTGAAATAAGTCCTTGGGGGTAAATAGCTACTATTATTATGGCTTCCTATTACATAGAAAGAAGTGGAAAGGCTGGGAATATAGTTCAGTTATTATTTACTGAGCATGTACTAGATCCTAAGTTCTATTCCCAGTACCAAGAAATAGATGATAGATAGATAGATAGATAGATAGATAGATAGATAGATAGATAGATAGATAGATAAGCTGAGGCCGTGTAACTTGCCCAGGGGCACAGTATTCCTTAATGGAAGGTTGAAGTGAGGTCCCGTCGATGTGTCTCCTGGACTCCGTGCTCTGCTGCCTTTCGTATTTACATCTATGCCTCCTTGCTTTCTAGTAACTTGCTTTGTCTTAGATATGTAAACAAAAATATAGTTACGGGCCAGGGGGCCAGTGAGATAGCTCAGTGGCCTAAAGCACCTGGTTAGGCAAGTGACTCAGATGGGGACCGTGTTTGGATCCCTAGCTCCACATGCTATGCCAGCCCCGACCCCAGGGTAGGCTCAATCAACCCCCCACCGAAAGCAAGTGTGGTGGCATATACCTGTAATCTCGGCAGTGGGAAGGCTGAGACGGGAGGCTCACTACGAGTCCAAGCTGCATAATGAGACTCTGTACCAAATAAATAACTGAACAGAAGAATCCAAAACATGAATTTCCAAAGTACTATCTGCTGGGGTTTTAAAAACACAATTCTAAAGCAAGACCATTATGAATAAGGGGGAAAAAGGATAACTGAAAAATTCAGCACATTCCTTTTCATATTGAGACAATGTGTGCTGTTCTTTAAAACAACTTACCGTGCAGTGTTTTTTTTTTTTTCTTTTTTTCTTAAAGAGAATAAAAAATAGTGAAAAACACTATCAATGACACAGGATTTTGTTTTTCATCTTACTCAGCTCGAAGCCCCTCCCTCCAATGTCAGTACTCTTCCCATTTGCAGATGCCATGGTAGGCTCAGCACTGCCCACTTTGCCCTCAGGGTCAGCATGTAGCGTTTGCTTGCTGAATACATGCAAATGACTGCATGGCTGAGGCGATTTCTGCCATCTAAACCTTGCCCGACCTTGTCACTGATGCTCTTGAAGCTCCATTGGTGTTCAAATGCAGGACATCTTAAACATCTGTCCCTTTCCTAGGTGAATGCCAAGATGTCATCTTTCCTTTGCTCCCAGATGGGTTCGCACAGGGCTTTCCAGTCTCACTCTCACAACCCCTTTTTGTGTTCAAAATCTTCACAGAAAATTTCACCAGACTTAAGAAAGAATCTGTGGCTGTGGAAACTTTGCTCTTTTGTAACCAGTACATAGCTAAATGGGAATTGAAACCATGACCTTTATTTTTGTGAGAACAGTTCAGAATTAACAGAATTCTGCCTCAGCTTAGTTTTATTTGAATGTGTTATATTTCAGGAAATAGAAGTAGCCTTATTGTTGCAGTTTGCTATTAATGAAAATGGTATTTTCATGCATTTATACATGCAACATAAATTAAGTGAAGGTATTTGCCAAAATTCTAAATTTTCCACCACAGAAGACAACATTTAAAATACAAATGCTGCTTTAAATTTTTTTCCTATGTAGAAAAGGATATTAAAATGTTAAACATTCCTTAGAGCAAATGTAATCAAAACACATAATTTTCCTAAGGGATCCTGCTTGAAAAGATAGTTTCTTATAAACTTTCACCCAAAAACTAGACAATTCTTGCTACCTGGTCTGGGGAGCTAGTAAGATTATTTATAGGATAAATACAGGCTAACTCTATCTCATAGCTTTAAGATCATAACTTTAAGGAAACTTGAGGAAAAAAAGCAATTCAAAGACACTATTGTGGATCACTGGGAAGGAAATATTTGCATGTCTGTACATAAACACCTGCAGTTGCACGTGTAATTGTATAATGTGATTTTAGTGCACTGCCTTATTGCCTAAAGACAAGAAGACACTGTGTGCTTCGTGCCCTCTGTTTGGGAGGATCTCTGAGTCTTATTCCCTAGTCTTCACACTTCATGTATTCATGTAATCTACACTCTCTCATTCTCTGACACCTTGGCGCAGGGTCCTGACCTACAGTAGGCTGTTCCTGGACGTGTGGTCTATGCTTCCCTTGCCTCACTGCAGTCTGTCCTGCACACTGGGCAGAGCTGTCCTTCCTTGAGCAGTCAGCCAAGGCCCCTCATGCCCCTGCTGCAAACCCCACAATGACTCCCAGTTTTCCTCAAAGCACAACCTTCACTCATCCCCAGGGATGCATCCCAAGGCCCCAGGGAAGCCTGAAGTCATGGATAGCACAGCATCCTGTGTGCAATGCTTGCCTCCCTGCACATACCTATGACAAAGTAAGATAGCGACAGCCATAACTAATAATAAAATAAGACAATGACAATGTTATGGTGTCAGGAATGTCACTTACATTTTATGACATCTCTCTCTTGATTTTTTCATTATACATTTTAGACCATGTGTACCTGAGCCCCTGGTAAACAAAATCACAGAGCAGCCAGCTGGTCAGACAAGCCTCTATGTGAACTTGGTCTCTAGTGCCTCTAGGATCTTCTCCTCTCTTCGCTCCTTCAGCACTACAGGACGAGCCCTAGGTGTTGGTGAAGCATGTAGTGCTCGCCTCTGCTTTAGGTCTTTGCGTTAGTAATTCTCCCTGTCTTAAATGTCAGACACTGGCATGCCTGAAACCCTTGCCATCTTCTATTCTTTGTTTTGTTTCTGAGGCCCACATGATGGTGTTCACTACTACAGCACACTTCTACTCTCTCATTCCAGTACTCTGGGTCCTGTTTAAACTTCCCTAATGTCTTTAAGTTCTGAATACTACCTATTGTCGTGTAATACATGTGACATAGGAATACCCCTCCCTTCCAACCAGTGTGTAAACTCCATAAAGGCTGAGAATTTTATTTGGCTTCCATTTCCTGACAATTCTCAAGTACAGTATTAGAGTAGAGTCCTCCATATGGTGGGTGCTCAATAAATGCTTGTTGAATAAATGAGCGAGTTAACAAGTAAAGCTTGTAGTTCAAACACCAAAAACATGGAAAAGAAAGTAAGTTGACAGGAAGGAATTCATTAGCATCAGAGAACAGATGTAACTGGTAATGTGTTCTCTCAGGTAAGATGACCAGGAAAGAACAACCAATGGAAGAGACTTCAGGTCTGAGTGACTCAAAGACCTTTCCTCTGCCTGTGTGGCTGGGAAGCAAGTACTTAGGCTGCTCTGATGGGCGAAAGCTTCAAGTCTAAAATGAAGAAGCTGGGTGTGTGTCACATGTCTGTAGTCATAGAACTTTAGAAGGCTGAGGTGGGAGGCTTCCAAGTTCAAGCCCAGCTGGGAAAACAAAGATGCCTACTGAGAACCTGTCTTTATTTTGTTTAAGTCTAGGGAAATAGGATATATCTAAGAATAAAGGCCTTGGGTTCAATCCCTATGCCACAGCAAAGAAGGCCATCGTGACTAATGCCCACCTTAGGGTTGGAAGCCTGGAAAGACAAGAGGGGTCTTGGTCACATCAGTATGATCTTTTGAAAATGGTCACATCATAAACATGTGTGAGAATACTTTGCCTCAATACCCATCTCTGACAAAAGTAAACAAAAAAAGGCAGATATACATGAAGGAGCATTTTGTGGTGAAAGGAAAAATATATATCTGTATATACAAAACAGGATAGATATACAGCTACTTTCTCTTAGTTCAATTAAAAAAATGATTTGTGCTGATAGTGTTTAGACAAGATATCATGTCTGCATCTTGTACTATAAATAACTACTACAAAGACAGCAATATGCAATATATTAATTATTGTACCTGTCCTACTAACCTGTTTTGAAACTGTCTCAATGATATTTCTTTCTCAATAAAATTAATGTATATTAAAGAAGAATACATTGCCTCAAAGAATACCAGTTTTCCCCTAAGTCTTTTTAAAATTGTTCTTCCTACTGTCTCCTTTGACAAATGTTAAAAAAAAAACTTTGTCCAAAATATGTTTATTTGTACTATGGCAGAAGTAAGACAATTTTCAACAAAATGGAACAAAACCTTTCAAAGGATTTTTCATGAAGCAAGTAGGAACAGTGTGTGTGTGTGTGTGTGTGTGTGTGTGTGTGTGTGTGTGTGTGTGTATGTGTGTGTGCTTCTGAAATTGTGCCAGATAGGTGGCTTCTTGACCTTTGGCCATTCACGTCAGCTAGTGCTGGGGCCTCCTTTGCCTCTTCCCACCTGCTTGAAGGTTTGCTTTGAAGGGAGGAAGAGCCCCAGAGGAGACAGCTGGAGGCTGTGGCTGACTGGAGTTTCCTGGCCATACTTAAATTGCAGATTTACGTGAGTGGTGTGTTTACCCAACTTTGCTTTGCTGGAACTTCCTTTTTCTAATGAACAGAATGCATGCCATGACATTTCAAGTGAATAATGACACCACTATAACGCCTCTCACTGCATTAGATAACGTTCTGTGTCAGGGGGAGGAGGCTTGCAGGCACCAGTGTAAGATTCGGTTATCACATTCACTTGTTCATGATCCTACCTTTCAATACTGTCTTCATGCCCTGCAAGAGATGTTTAATAGTTTTTTCTAGCAATATAAAATACTAAAAAGTGTTCTTGACTACAGATGAGAGTTTTAAGGGTATGAAAAATATTTACAGTGATAGGTGTTTCAGTTCTACTTAAGACTTTACTGCTATAATTTTTACAAAATTATATTAGGGTTCAAGAATAAAATTTGTTAGCCTATTGCTAGCTATTAAGACAACCAGTAAGAAAAGCACATGCAGTTTTCAAAATCTATGAGAAACGAGAAGTATTTATTGTCTTTGTGGGAATGGTAAATTTATGGCTCCTTAAACATTTTCCAGTAGCTTCATTTCATGCTTTCCATGTTAGAGGTGATTCTAGCAACTCACCTGTTAGTTTATCAATGATGGAGGAAAGTCAGTACAATATTGGTAAGTACAGAGATCAGGTGACTTTTAACCTATGAAAGTTGTTCATAGTCTTCCTGCTTTTCTCAGTGTCTTAATTCTAGCTTTCCTACCTTTCCCATGCCCATGGTATCACTTTCCCGCATGCCATCAGAAGGATCTTCAGAGAAGACACAGTGATGGCCATGTCACTAAAAGAGAAAAGGGAGAAAGATGAACACAGAAATAGGATCTTGCATTTTTTCTTCATAAATTGCTTTGGTGGCCAATTTAATCCAGAGACTCTCTTTCCCTCTTTTTATTCTTTATTTATCCTCTCCCTTTTCATTTTCCTCTCCCCTCCCTTTTACCCCTTCCCCTCCTTTCTTCTGTCTCTCCCTTCTTCACGCATTAACTGCTCCTCTGTCCTCCTTAGTTTCTGACCATCAACAGGAAGCTTCCCCAACTCTTAGAGTGAAACAAATAAACCAAGAGTCAAGCCCTGTGGGGGCAAAAGGCTTTCAATGGTTCTCTTGCAGAAGAACTGCATATATTTTTGCATATCTGAGAAAATATAACACTTAAAAAAGTAGCTTGCACCCAAATTCTTAAATTGTAATATTTAACAAGTAAAAAAATCAATGCTTTTAAACCAAGTTTTCTAGTTTTTCAACCCCAACTAATCTTAATTTTTCTGTAGATACAACAGCCAATAGTAGCAAACATTAATTGTATCTAACATGTCTGTCTGCCTGTATGTATATATATACTATGACTTTTAGGGGCCTTAAAACATAAAGGTTAAAATTTTAGCCTTTAAGAAAATTACTTACAGTTCAGGACATAAACACTTTTTAACTCAGAACACAATAAAGAAGACACATAATTACACACAAAAATGCAGCATTGTTAAAAGACAGGAGCTGGTGGGTAATTGGCAGTGAATGGCCAAGGTGGTGAGCTCTGGACTTTCAGAGAAGGGAGTAACTCCTCTGGTGGGCTTGTGTGACTGGGCTGCTTTCTAGAGTGAGGCGAATGCAGGCAGTGCAAGTGCTTGGGATCAGGACAGGAAGAGAGGAAGCGCCAGTGATCCTGTACGGGAAAGACGCAGGACGTCAAGGAGGAACAGCATGAAGACTCTTCCTTAAAGGGCAATGATTCTACCTATGTGGTTTGGGTGGAATATTTGGAAAACTCATAGTGGAAATAAGTTGGGGAAAGATTAGAGAAGACTTTGAAGGTTTTATTAGAACAACTAAATACAATAATTTATAATGAGGCTTCTGCCAAAATTCATACAAATAGGATTAATTTTGTGACATAGTGAACATGTCAAAAGTTTTCATCAGAGACTGTAAGCATAGAAATGAGCAAACCAATCACCCATTTACTTGTATTCTTGGGATTATCATGACCACAACTGAGTATTGAGGAGAAAGTACCTAGTTTATAAGTAAGCTTGTGTTTGAAGCTATAAGGAGTGGAAAGGCATTGGAAAATCTTAATCAGGAGAGCAATAAAATCAGATTTTGTTGCCACTGTCCCTATGATAGCCTGTAAGAGTGCACTCAAAAGAGAGGTAAGTTGGAGAAGTAAATTAAAAAGTTAAGTAGGTCATAGAAGTGATGGTCTGATGCAAGATCTTTGTATTAAGGAGGCAAGCAGGTCCAGTGGGAGAGCAGGGATCTCTCAGTCACTTTGTGACAGAGTGACAATGTTGGGCTAAGGGTAGATGAGCACTGGGAGGAAGAGGAAGTTATAGATGGAGCTTTCTGGGACGTTAGTCTGAGTTATTATCTTATGATGCAACACAGTTCTTTTTTTTGTGGCCAGCTCAGTCCCCCCAGGGGAGGGCTGGCATGACGTGTGTTGGCAGTGATAGAGCCACAGTCCCTGTGTGCTTGCCTGAGCACTGAGCTATCTCACTGACCCTGCAACATAGGTCTTTACTGACTTCTTTATAAGTATTTACCTTTGAATTGTACCACTAGTCTTCTTAATATTGCCCCAATAGATAATTGCATTTTTCCCTTGGATGGTATCAGTAGTCATTTATTCTGCTTTCAGGCACTTTCCGTATAATAGGAACCCTACACTTTAGAATAGTCCAGAAAAAATTATGCTAAGAGTAGGCACCTTGAGAAGTCTTCGGGCTTGGCATGATCTATAGGAAGCAAGACCTAGCAATGAAACAGTAAAGAGGTTGAAGGTAATGTAAGTCCTAACAGTGGTGTGTCTGTCTCTTTGATTTGTTAAACTGCTTCAAGAATTAATAATGCCTTCTACATAGCTGCCTTCACAGGTCAGAGGCATCATCTCCTGCCAGAAGTACTTGGAGTGCAGAAGATTTAAATTGTATTAAAAGTAATTAACATTTGTGTAACATTTGCACATTTGAAATGTTCTATGTATGTTACAGTTAAAACTCATTTGAATCTACTGCTTTGCCTGCTTTGTACATAATGACCGAAAACAGAGGCATTCATGGAGGAATAAGGTTTCACTATTTCTGGCTGATTCTGACAACTTCTCTTGGTTACCTTTTGATATATTTCACATTTATTTTCTGATATAACCAGAGGCTGGTTTGCTTTGTGTCTGTGGCTGTGGCTGAATGCACCTTCTTCCACCTGTCCCTGGTCCTCATGCTGTTTGGGGTTTCCTGGATTGACCTGCATGGCTACAAGGGCTTAGTTGGCCACTTCTGGCATTGAGCTCATCAAGGGCTGAGAGATGTGCAAATCTCTTCCTCTTAACAAAGCCACACCCAGATTAAAGTCTTAAAATTAATGCTTTTCTAAGAAGAACAGAAATTTGAACATTAGAAACAAAACATCTTTAGATAGACATGAATTTGGCTGTATGGAAATTTGAATGGATTTATAATAGGAGTACACAAGAGAAAAAATTACACAGGGTTCCATGTGGCTTCCATAATTGGTTGGAGCCTGTTTTGACCCCCAAAGTTAATTGCTAGACTTGTCTGTAGTTGGGGACCACACTAGGCCAGCTCTTCTCACTCGGAACTCTGTCATTATTTTGTTCCCTAGGACACTTATGCCTCCTGTTTTAAGCTGGGTTCCAGATCCCTCTATGCAGAAGAGCTTCCTTTCATTGTGAAGGTCCAACATTTCTGCCTAGGCCTTCTGGAAGCTCTGTTCTGACAGTGCAGTTATAAAAATGTTTCCAACAAGAATGGACTGAGGCTGGTGTCTTTTAATTAATTTATTTAAAAATGGTTCTGTATCTGTGACTTTATATATAAATACTTACATGTATATAAAAATAGAAAAAGATATGAAAGGGATCTACACAGGTTCCACGTTCATCATTTTCTTCCTGCTTATTTCATTTTATAGTATTATTTCTTGTTGCCAGTGTGTTGTAAGCCAAATTACAGAAAATCACATCATTTTTGTACCCATATTATCTCTATACTCCAGCATATATTGCTAAGAGATGAAGACAAACAAACCAGCCAGACCCTCAAGCCCACCAAACGATAGGTGCACCTCCCTGCAGATGAACAATCACTGCTTATTTGCATTTACTGCCCAGCCTGGCTCCTATATTCACTTCCTCAATGTATATTTTCTGCTGAGGATTTTTTCAGAACCAGAGTCTTAATAAGTTAAGAGCTCAGCATTTGTTTGCATGCTGTTGGCCCCCTCTGTTGACTTCTGCAGGTCACACGTTTTCTAGATGATTTTTCAAGCCAGCTATAGAGAAGTTGGGGCCGTTACTTCTGTTCCCCAGCTAGAAGGTCAGGGCGAGCATGTGGACAGCTTGCCTCAGCACATACAACCTCACAGGGCATGGGCAGACAGCATAGTTACTCTTTCATGCTTCCCCATCTCCTACTCTGAGTAGGCCGGATCTGGCTTGTTGTTATGCCTGCCACTTTTACCAGCTTGACATTTCATCTCACATGTTTTGCACTTCAGAGTATTTTGTGTATGTAGGTCTTGCCAAAAGCCAGATGTGAACTGTGGTTGTGCCTTTTGCTGAATTTTGGTATTCACGTAGAGCCTTGGGTGGTGGTTTCATTGTTGACTTGGATATTTTCAGTACCAGATTCAGAAGCAAATTTTCTCGATCATCTTTATTTTGAATTCTTTTCTTATATTAGTTTTATTGAGAAGCAAGTAGAAATGAGACAGTTTCAAAACAGGTTAGTAAGGACAATAATTAATACAGTGCATATTGCTGTCTTTGTAGTAGTTATTCATAGTACAAGATGAAGACATGATATCATGTCTAAACACTATTAGTGTAAAACTTTCTTCTCATTGAACTAAGAGAAAGTAGCTGTGTACTATATTAACTATTTTGTATATACATATATATATGTATACATATATATACATTATATATATATTTGTATATACATATATATATATTTCACTACACATTGTCAGATAAAAAAGTTACATTTTTTTATATAGGTCTTGCTTTATCTCGGTCTTAACCATCCTGTGGAAAAGTATAAAAAAGAGGTATAAAAAGCAAAGCCATGTTAATATGCTGAGCTGTAAAAGGCTCAAGTCAACATCTTCTGACATTGCCAGTCCTATGGATAACCCACTACTATTATGTTCTACTGGACTATATCGGATTACTTTGCTGAATTCACGCACTTACAATATGTGAATGGCACTGGAATACCCACCTCTGACAAAAGTAAACAAAAAGGGGGATATTTTGAATTCTTAGTATCTTTTAAACAGCCTGATAATTTTATCAGACCTATTCATGTAATAATACCAGGTCTTAGCTGATTTTCAGAGCACAGGCGCCATCAATTCCATTAATAGGAACAGCTCTAAGATTTCCTGACAGATTACAAGTTCACATTCCTTGCTTTGCATTAGTGACTGGCGACCCCAACCTCCTCAAAATATTACTTCTGTACATCTAAAAGACAAAAATATTTTCCATTTATATTTAAACTGAATGATTTAATTCCTACTAAATAAAATTAGTGTAGTTATAATGATGTATCCCCAAATTTTGAAACTCTGGATTGGCTTTGTTCTTTTAGGACAGAACATATAAAAATAGATTCACCAAATGACCATCATATTGTTTGGGTGCTTTTAAAGTTGTGACCACATAAGGTCCAATTTGTAATAGGCTACGATTTTAGCACTAAAAAGTACCATTTTGGTTCACTATTTCCTCGTAGCATCTCAAATAGTTCTTGAAAGAGTGGGAACATCATTTCCCTGACGTTTTCTTGTTCTAACTTAGACTTTCCCGATTTTGTGCTGAGCCCTGGAAGAATCTCACTTCCTCACCTTGGGCATGTTCCTCACCAGGATCTCTGTTCATTCATTTAGGCTGGGGGTGGGGGGAGAGCGATGCAGTGGTGATGGCGTGATTTCACCGAGCAAGTTAGCCTTACAGTCCACCCACAGCAGCACTTATCTCTCCAGCATTGTGGTTCCCTCTTGTCTTTGCACATAAATTTCTACAGTGCCCTTATCTTAGTTGGTACCAGCACCATCTTAAGCTTCCTGAAAGCATGGCACAATGAGGGTGAGTCCCAGCTGAGATGGAAACATCTGAGCATTTTTTTCTCCAGGACAAAGCACTACTCGAGACTGATAGTGGCTGAGTAGCTAAGCCCAGGACTTCAACGAAGGGGGAGGCCCCTGGAGAGAGTGCTGCAGTAGCTGTCTGCCACAGTAGTATTTGGATAATGTCTGCCTCTGCACAAGCTTGTGCTTACAGGACTAGCTTTAGTTTCAGGTGGATATTTGGACAAGCTTACATAAATTGAAATTTAGGATCATAGAAAGCCTCTCTAAATGCAAAAAATGATGCTTTATCTCTTCCAAGACTTGAGTGATAAGACAGGTGACTTTTACTGAGAATGCACTTGGGGCCAAGTATTATTTCATTGAAAGTGTATGATGACATCCCTTTATATCCTCCCCTTTTTAATGGGTGCCAGAATATAGTCAGTTAGTTCTAGTCTTCCACACCTTACTTTATAGGTGACCAACGGTAGCCTACAACAATTCATTATTATTCCACAAGAGCAAGAAGGTCTGGAAGGTTCCCAATCTACAGAAACGATAACCACTGCAGATGGAAATGCTTTTCATCTTGATTTGCTCATTCCATATTCTGTGAAAATGTCACTCATGTTTTATCCTGTAACTGGGCACAGGCACTATGGGAACTCTAAGTAGAAAAGTACTCTATAGCACCGTATATAAAGCAGTAGGAGTTGTTTGTTACTGTTGCCAGGTGTCACATACTGACCACGGCTGAATGTGCGGCGCACTCCCATGGCCAGAACTGCAGGCAGCTAGAGTGCCCCAGCAGCACCGCCAGCACTGCCCAGCGGAGAGCAAGCATTCTGCCCATTTTCTTTTGTTTAAGGTACAGAGAAAGCCTAGAAAATATACAGAATAAAGATCATGATTTTAAAGGTTAGGGCAGTGAGGCGTGGGGGAGCCGACCGGCCAGAAGTTGGCAAAGTATGGTTTAAATTCAGTGTAACCAGAGAGAAACCGCCTGCCACGTAGCATGGTAGGAGGGAAAGCAAGAGCTTGGGGCTAGGCATTACCTGGACCCCACCCCTTGGCCCTCATGTAAAGCCTCAGCAAAGAAATGCAGTCACTATTTTTAAAGAAAATTTTATTTTATTCATACATGTTTACACTACATGAAGTTCACATTTATCGTCAGAATTGAAATGTAAAACAACATAACTTGATTTTTAAAAATTCCTCCTCTCCTCCCCATTCATGTCCTTTCTTCTGTCTCTCAACCCCTTTTCCCATTTTCACTATTATTGTTGTTATTTTTAGCTCATTTATTTATTTTTTTCATTGTTATATTTTTATTAATTTTTTTAATTAATGATTTTTTATTTTTTAAAGAATACAGAATAGAAAATAAAAAGCTTTAGAAATAAAACAAAAAAATTCCATTAAACAAAGTAATAGGAATTTAACAATGGTTGCTGTATTGCATAATTTTTTTTGGTTTTTTTTTGTACAAAAACATGATTGGTTTTATTGACTGTTCATGTCTCCTGTGATTTTCAGTTTACATTAGAGAGAAAAGAGAAATGAGACACTAATTCATAACAGTTATAGTGACAGAAAACCTCTTGTTTTGATATAACTTTTAAAAAGCTATAGACCAATAGTTATTTTTAAGCTTTTGAAATTTTTTAAATTTATTTTATTTATTTTTATTTTATTGAAGTACAACTATGAATCAGACGGTTTTAAGACACCTTAACAGGACAGATTCGATAAATCAATACATTGCAAACTGTTTTCATGCTGTTTTGATATCGTACAAGGTGCATACATGATATTATACTTACAGACATTATTATAGCAGATGTCTCTTATCAGTAAATTAAGAGTGTAGCTGTTTACTTGCCTTATTTTTTATACCTGAATCACATCAACAATTCAATAATTATTTTCCTAGTGGATAACCATAGTACTAGAAGCCGACATAATATCCTGTCCAACCACCATTAGTGCAGATCTTGCCTCTCATAGGATTATAATGCAATAATGCAACATAATAGGAACAAACAATGAAGCCTACCATCACATTTCCATTCACTATTGGTATTTATTCTGTGCACGTCACACATCTTAAATCCTTTTACTTTCCCTTCTCCCTTTGCTCTCCCTTGGTCTCTGGGGTCCCTTCCTCTTTGCAAATAATCTAACTCTGTGTTTCCTGCAGTCTTGATATTCTCTGCCACATTAGAAAAAAATTAAACATCCTCTTATTTTCCATACTCTTTGTGTATGTGTGTTTGTATAAGTGTAGAAAAGGCAGATGAGATAACAATGAAGAAAGTGATTCTTAAGTAACATCAATTCTAAAAATACAACACTTACCAAGAAATGTGTAGAGAGATAACCAACCTGGAATGTTATTGTATAGAAGCTAGGCTGCAAGCCAGGATAAAAATTATTATTTTCTAAATTTTATTTTATTTTTTTGAGAGACAAGTATCAATGAGACAGTTTCAAAGCTGATTAATAGGACATTTTAATGATTAATACTTTTTACATTGTTATCTTCCTAGAGGTTATCCATAGTATAAGAAGCAGACAAGATATCCTGTCCAGACACTATTACTACAAATCTTTCTTCTCATAGAATTAAGCAAAAGTAGTTGCATATCTATCCTATTCTGTGTATGCAAATAAAAAATGGTCCTTCCTTTATATCCCCATTTTTTGTTTAGTCCTGTCAGAGATAAGTATTCTATTGGCATTCACTTATTATAGGTGCTTGAATTCAGCAAAACACTCCAACACAGTAGTAGTGGGTTATCCACAGAAGTTGTTGACCAGAGCCTTTTACACCTCAGCATATTAATATGCTTCACTTTATGTACCTTATTTTTGTTCTTTTCTGCTGGATGGTTAAGATCAAGATAAAGCAATAACTATATAAGAAGAAATGTAACTTTTGTATTTGATGAGGTCAGTCCAGTCCCCTCAGGATTTATCCTGTAACCCTGTACTGCACTTTGTAGATCCCTTGTCAGTGTCAGCCATGTGGATGATTTATGGCCATTGCTTGACCAATTTGCTCTCTGTGAAAGCCTGAGAGAATGTTTTCTCTCATGTGACTCTCCTTAGGCACACTATAGATCATCAATCACAATCCTCTGTGGCTCCATAACCTCCTTGATCAGAAAATTTGGGGCACAACTTAGTTCCATGATATTACAGTACAGGTTCTCCTATGTCCTGAGTCTTCACTGACTTTGAAATGCTAGGGCCAAAATATTGGCTAATCTTGCAGCTCTTTCTTTTCTCCAATTTTTGATTGGTGAACTTAGGTTGTTAACTCTCCAGAAGAGAAGCTGATTATTACCTTGCAAAATATGCAATTAGGTTTATCCTATCTGTTTAAATATCAAATATCTTAGGTATAACGTGGAACAGATATTTTCCACCAAGTGTTGATGTACTAAACTTTACATCCTTAAAGAATGTGAAGGAAAAAAATTTAAAAAATAGGAATATACACATATTTTCTCACAGAAATTTAGAAATTTAAAAATATACAGTATTGTAGCAGGACAGTCCTGTAACATTTTTTCTTCTGTCTTTTTTCATTTATTACCCATAAAAATAAATAAAAAATAAATAAAAACTTCTATTTGTGAGACCATATAGTAACAATTGGTTTGTCATGACAAGAAGTATGTATTTAGCAGAGTAGAATGACAGGCATTCCAAGCATGACCCTTATATTACACATTGCTATGTGCAGTGCAGTTGCTTGGTTCACAGGTATCAGCATATATACATAATTAGGTTGAGAATTCTACCATTTAACTGCTACTTTCAAAAACCTATTAAAGTTCCTCGTGATCATTGCTTTGCCGATCTTATGTGTACAAATGTATGATATTGCCCCAGTGATGTTTCCCAGGTTTCTCCTTGCCCTCTCCTCACTGCCCAATCCTCAACTTCTTGCTTTCCTTTCAATTGTGTTATGCCTTTCTATTTGTAATTCTTCTTTTGAGGACTTATACTAGAGAGACTATATGGTATTTACATATGTGAGTCTGGTTTATTTCACTTATAGTATATTTTCAAGTGGCATCCACTTAAATACGAAGCTTCAAGTTTATCATTCTTTATTGCTGAGTAATACATCATTGTATAAAAACACCACATCTTTTTCAACCATTCCTCATGTGACAGGTATCTTTGTTGTTCCAAGATTTGGCTATCACAAATTGTACTGCTATAAATACAGGTACACGTATATCAGTATGATACGATGTTTTCAGTTCCTCTGGGAAAATTCCCAGAAGGGGCATAACTGGCTTGAATGGGATTTCCACTCCTAGTTTTTAAGTAGTCTCCACACTGACCTCCACAATGGTTGCACCAGTCTACATTCCCACCAGCAGAGGAGAAGGGTTCCCTTTTCCCTATATCCTCTCCAACATTTGTTGTTAGTTTATTTCTTTATGATAGCCATTCTTTCTGGGGTGAGATGATATCTCAGTGTTGTTTCAATATGCATTTCATGGATGGCTAGTGATGTGGAGCATTTTGTCATATATTTATTTGCTTCTTTAATTTCATCCTCTGAGAAGTGTATATTCATCTCAGATGCCCATTTCTGGATTGGGTCTTTAAATCTGAGGGCCCTAATGTGTCTTAGTTCTTTATAAATTCTAGAGAGCAGACCTTTGTCTGAGTGCTTATTAGTTATGATTTTTTTTTTAAATTTGTGGGCTGTCTTTTCACTTTGTTGATAACTTCTTTTGACATACAGAAAATTCTCAATAAGAGTTGATCCCAGTTGTTAATTGTTCAAGTGTTTCCCGCGCAAATACATGTTTGTTCATGAACTCTTTGCCTACCCCTATGTGTTCAAGAGTTCCTCCTACATTGTCTTCCAGGATTTTGAGTGTTTCTGCTTTAATGTTTAGATCTTTAATCCATTTTGACTTTAGCTTACTGCATGGTGATAGAGCTGGGTCAAGTTTTAGTTTCTGGCATGTAGAAAGCCAGTTTTTCCAGCACCATTTGTTAAAGAAGCTATCTTTCCTGCAGTAAGGGTGCTTGGCTGAGTGTACTCATAGAGGCCTCTGCATCTTTTAATCTGCTCCCTTGATCCTCAGGTTCATTTCATTGCCAATACCATGCTGATTTTGTTACAGTAGCTTTGTAGTATAATTTCAAGTCCAGAATTGTGATGCCTCCTACCTTGCCTTTGTTGGTCAGGATTGCCTTTGATATTCTAGGTTTCTTCTGGTTCCAAATAAATTTTAGGAACAATTTCTCTAGGTCTAGTAGGTATGTTGGTGCCAGTTTGATAAGGATTGCACTAAATCTGTACAAAAATTTTGGGAGTATGACCATCTTCATGCTGCTAGTACTTCCTGTCCAGGAGCAGGGAATATGTTTCCATTTTCTGAAATCCTCTATGATCTCTTTTCTTAGGATACTATAATTTTCCATGAAAATATATTTGACTTTGTTTAAGTGAACTCCAAGGTATTTAATTTTCTGTGGTGCTATTGGATAAGATATTGTTTCTATAATTCCCTCTCAGTGTGTTTGTTATATGTGTATTTGAATCCTATTGACTTTTGAGTATTAGCTTTGCATCCTGCTATGCTACTGAATTTGTGTGTTAATTCTAGTAGCTTCTTTTTCGAGGTTTTGGGTCTTCCAAGTAAAGTATCATGTCTTCTGCAAATAGCGACAATTTAACTTCTTTTTAACCTATTCTTACTCCTTTTATTTCTCCCTCTTATCTAATGGCTGTAGCTAATGATTCCAAAATTACATTGAATAGGAGGGGTGATAAAGGACACCCTTGTCTTGTACCAGATCTGAGAGTAAAAGATTTCAGTTTTTGTCTGTTTAGAATTATGTTATACTTTGGGTTGTCATAGATGGCTTTTATCAAATTGAAGTAGAGGCCTTCTATTCCAATTTTCTCTAGGACTTTGAACATGAATGAGTGTTAGACTTCGTCAAAATCCTTTTCTTCATCAATTTAGATGATCATGTGGTTTTTAGTTTTCGCTCTATTGAATAGGTTATCACATTTACAGATTTTTGAAGATTGAACCATCCTTGAATCCCTGGGATGAATCCTACCTGATCATGGTGCATGATTTTCTTGATGATTTGCTATATTCTACTTGCTAGCATTTTATTGATGAGTTTTGCATCTATGTTCATGAGGGAATTTGGCCTATATTTCTCTTTAATAGCTGTGTCTTTCTCCAGTTTTAAATCAGTATAATACTTGCCCCTAGGAATGATTTTGGGAGAACTGCTTCCTTTTCAGTTCCATTGAAGAGTTTGAGAAGTGTAGGGATTATATCTTCTATAAATTTCTTGTAAAATTCAGCTGTGAATCCATCAGGACCTGGACATTTTTTGGCTGCAGGCTTTTTTATTACATTGCATATTGCATTGGCTGTTGTGGTGTTATTGAGAGTTGTTATGTATTCTTGATTCAGATTTGGTAATTTGTATCTTTCAAGGAATCTATTCATTTCATCTGTGTCTTCTATTCTATGAGAGTGAAGATTCTCAAAGTGGCCATTGACAATCTTCTGAATTTCCACTGGGTCTGTGGTGATTACATCCTTTTCATTCCTTATTGTTTGTATCTGAATTTTTTAGCTTCTCTTTTGATGAAGTTAGCAAGGAGCTCATCTATTTTATTCAGTCTTTCAAAGAACCAGCTTTTCGATTCGTTAATTCTTTGAACTGTTTTCTTATCTGAATTGAATTAAGTTCTTTTCTAATCCTTATGATTTCTTCCCATCTTTGGGCTCTTGGTTTGGTTTGCTCTTCTATTTCTAGATGTTGGAGGTGCAGCAATAGGGTCTTCATTTGTTCTCTTTCTATTTTCCTAATGTGTGAGTTCATAGCTATGAATTTCCTTCTGAGAACTGCTTTCATCGCATCCCACAAATTCTGGTAAGTTGTGATTACATTTTCATTGAATTGTAGATATTGTTGAATTTCTTATTTAATTTCTTCTGTGACCCATTGATTGCTGAGTGGGGTGTTGTTTAATGTCCATGTATTCAGGATATTTTTTCTGGTTTCTTTTGTCATTTTTTTCCAGTTTCATTGCACTGTGGTTAGATAATATGCATGGGATAATTTATATTTCCTTGCATATACTTAAGCATGACGTATGGGACTAGTATGTGGTCTATTTTAGAAAATGACTTATGTGCTGCTGAAAAAAATGTGTATTCATCTGTGGTTGGGTGGAACACTCTGTATAAGTCCGTTTGTTCCAAACTCTGGTTCACTTTTGCTACTTCTATGCTAATTTTTTGTCTGGTTGACCTATCTTCTTGAGATAATGCAGTGTTAATGTCTGCTGTTAAGATTATTTTCTTGGATATTAAATTTTTCAGTCCAGTAAGAGTTGTGTCACATAGTTGGGTGTTCCTTTGTTTTGTGCATAGATATTGAGTGTTACCTGTTCTGCTTGAATTTTTCCCCTAATCAATATATAGTGGCCTTCTTTGTGTCATTTGATCATTCTTGGTTTCAAGTTGAGACTGTCTGAGATCAGGATTGCTACCCCTGCTTTTTTCTGAGGTGCTGCAGCATGTACTATTGTTTTCTATTTTTTGATTTTTGGCCTATGAATGTCTTTTTGAGTTAAGTGTGTTTCTTGTATACAGCATATTGTTGGATTCTGTTTCCTAATCCACTGTGCCAGTCTACTTCTCTTAATTGGTAAATTGTCCATTTATATTGATGGTTATAATTGACAAGTGTTGATTTATGATTGACATGTTATTTGCCTGCTGTTGTTTACTCCTTCTCCTGTGTTTAAACATTTGCCCTATTTAATGAGTTCATTCTGTTCTCATTTGCGGAATTCTGACCATTTTGATCCCTCTCTAGATCATCTTTCAGTAGTTTGTGTGGGGTTGGCTTTGTCATCATGAAATTCCTTAGTTGTTTTTTGTCATGGAAGTATTTCACTTCTCCATTAAACTTGAGAGAGACTTTAGTCTGGACTGGAATTTGTTTGCATAGAGGCCTTGAAGTACTCTGCTCCATGCTCTTCTTGCCTTCATGTTTGTTAAGAGAAGTGGGCCATAAGCCTGATGGGTTTTCCTTTGAATGTGATCTGCTTCTTTTCTCTAGCAGCTTTTAGCATATTATTCTTGTACTAGATTTCTGGGATCTTGACTATTATATGTCTTAGTGTGTTTTTAATTGGGTTGAAGTTATTCTGTGTTCTGTATGCTTCAGTTACCTGATGTCAGGTTGTTTCCTCATATTTGGAAGTTTTATGCTATTACTTCTGCCCATATTCTTTTTATATCATTTATATAGACTCCATCTCTCTCATTGATGCCTATTAGTCTCACATTGTTCATGTTGGCATCATCTTGTATTTAATGAATATTTTTCATGCATCATAGTTGTTTTTAAGAGATCCTTTCTTATCTTTTCACTAGCTGCAACAGCGTCTTCAAGATCTGAAAGTCTCCCTTCGCTTTCACTCAAACAATTTTGTAGACTTGTGATTGAGACTTTAAGTTCCTCTATGTCTCTTTGACTCTGCTTCATGTGATGTATTTTTTTCCTGTATTGCTCATTCAAGGAATCTGTCATATTTCTAATCTCTCTATTTTTTATCAATGTCTTCTTTAGAGGTAGTTATTAATTCTTTTACTGCAGAGTTTTTATCAGATTGGGTTTCTTCCATAATGTCCATATTTGATTAATTACTTCAGATGCTATGAATTCAGACAGTTCTTTTTTTCTTAATTGTGAGGTTATTTTTGATCTGAGCTCCTCTTTACCTTTCTACTGTTGTTTCTTTGCTTGTGACACTGTTAATTCATACATTACAGCTGAGCTAGTGTCCTCTACACTTGTTCTGGGTTGGCATTGGGTTTCCCCTCTATGTTTCTGTATTAGATTCTTTACTTCAGATACTATGATTTCAGAAATTTCTTTTCTTTTTTTTATTTCAGGAATTAATTCTGCTCTGAGTTCCTCTATATCTTTCTGCTGTGGTTTCTTTACTTCTGATGCTGTTAATTCATTCATTTCAGCTGAACTATTGTCCTTTGCACTTGTTCTGGGTGGGCTCGAGGCCTGAGATTACATTTTGATCCTTGTCTTTGCCCTTTGCATAGCACTGATCTGACCTTTGGTGTATAGCTTTGGTGCAGTTATAACCTTAGCACCTACTGAGATTCAGGTGCAAATCTATTAAGTTTGAGTTTCTCCGGTTATGCGTGGCCTGAGTCTAGCTGTTCAGCTCCTTTCTGCTGCAGCCTTTGGAAGTGAACCTGTGACCCAGGGAGCACAGGGAAGCCAGAATCTCTCCCACACACTCTCTGGGCTGGGCTGGGCTGGATCAGGGGTCCTGAGAAAGTCTCAGAAGTTCTCACTGGCTTTCCCTTAGGGGCAGGGGCTCTGGAGGGTTGCAGTGGTCCTGTGGGCACAGTAGAAAGTCTCCCTGACACAAGTGCCTGAGTTTTGGTCTGGAGGGGTGCTGCTGGCTGCACAGGGAAGCCAGAATCTCTCCCACATACTCACCAGGCCAGGCTGGCCTGGATCAGGCTAGGACAAAAATTAAACTGAGTGTCAGAAATACAAGAGTATGTGATAGTACGACAGAATTCTATTTTGAATGGCAATGTGTGTGCTATTGCTTAAAAGAGTTATATTTAGGATGTAGATTTACTAAATACATTATGAGTATGTATTACAGATTAAAATGTATCATATAAATAATAACATATCAAGACATATTATATGCTATAATTATATATGTTAAATGCTATGCTAAATATGTCACATATTAATGTCAACATGTGTTTAGTGTAAGACTATTAATAAAATCCATTTTCCAGTTTATTCTCTTTTTTAAGGATTACTTCTTAAGACAAAGTATTTTACATTTTTTTTAATGGTAAAACTATTTCACTGAACAGGGCAGTCATTGCTATTACAGTGTTGAGTACTGTAGGGATAAGGTGCCAATTCCTGCTCTCTGTCATACTGTGCCACACAGCTGACATATTAGGATGGCACGGGTGGTCAGGTACTACTGGAGTAGTGCACAGCTTGGGAGAGAAGCAGGAGGAATCGAATGCTCCGTGGAGTGATTGGGCAGTCACCCTTGGCAGGACCCGGCACACGGTGGAGGAGGAGCTGCTATACCAGCCCGTGAGAGCAACAGGTGTGTACATGTGGGCCTGTGTGGTGCCTCGGGTACAAGCCTTCCAGGCTGGTAGAAGCCACTAGGACACAGATACTATGCAGTGGATTCCGGGGTGTTGGGCTGCGTGGCTTTGCCAAGCATTGTGAGGCATGGAGCAGGATGGGCTGAGCACCGAGAAAACAAAGCCCTGGGACAGCCAGAAATACTTGGGGAGCACTTTGCTGAAGCTGTAGGTTGTGCATGGGTCCCAGAGCTATGTAATCTGGCTACACTTGTACAGTAAGTTGTAGAACTGTGTAATAAAAATTAATGTTGAGGTCACTATAACCATGTAGAATCAAGCATGTAAGAAGCAATCAGAATTCCACTCTTGAATTAACATAACACTTGAAATCGTTATAATTTTTTGTATAAGGATGTTTTTGTTTTTCTTCCATGTACCTTTTCGGGCATATTTGAGGGCTTATAGCTCCTGTAGCATTCACTTGGCAGTCACTATAGCCAAGCATCCGAATCGCCCAGTTTGCTTTCTACCACCGCGGCCTTATCTAAGACCCACTGAGTCACTGTGAGCTTCCCTCTTTTGCCTTTTCCTCAAGTTTGCTGTAAGGGATTGAAAATTGAGAAACACTTTATTTTTCTTAAGGAGTAGGAGATAAAATTCCTTGCTGAGAAAGTGATAAACAGAAGTGAAGTAAAAGTCCAGCTAAGACTGTTCAAATATGAATTGTGGAAGAATTCTTTATAAATGCACAAAGATACTGCTGAGCAGCCCCTCAGCCATCTAAGATTGCTGACCTTTAAAAATATGGTGACAACAATCCTCGTGATTACCTGTGAGAGGTTCCCAGGATTTCTTCAGTATGTGATGTGGTCACCATGTGGCAAATGCAAGTTCTGTGTTGAAGAGGATGTAAAAAAAAAAAAAAAAAAAAAAAAAAAAAAAAAAAAAAAAAAAAAAAAAAAAAAAAAAAAAAAAAAAAAAAAAAAAAGCACAGAATACATTGCTAAAAGCCTAATTGGGTACAGAAGATAAGGACGTAAAAGAACACCATTAAATCATCAGATAAATTGTGTAATAACACCTAGGCTCCAAACTAAGACACAAGTCATTTATATAGTTGAATAAAAAAGGTAGAATCTAACCTGAGTCTTGAAAATACATTTGAATTGGAAGGGCCATGCCATTTAAGAAGTGATAGTGTTGGGCTGGGGAGATAGCTCAGTAGAATAAGCATGTGTCTGGCAAGCACAGGGTCCTGAGTTCAGTCCCTGGTACTGCAAAGAAAAAGAAGAAAGCAAGCAAGCAAGAAAGAAAGAAAGAAGAAAGGAAGGAAAGAGAAAGAGAGAAAAAGACAAAAAGAGAAATTGTTATATAAATTAAGCATTTTTTCAGCTCTGTGTGATGACTTAACTGTGTTCTTTTACGTACTTATCTTCTGCACCTGATTAGGCTTTTAGTAAGCTATTCTGTGCTTTTTCTACATCCTCTTCAACACAGAACTTACTCTCAGCTCCTGGGGAGGAAATATACTGGTCCTCAGAGAGAATGATGGACAAGGAAAGGCCAGGAGAGTTCTCCTTTGAGCACAGAAGGTGAAAAGACCTAAAGTGGTGGTGTGGGAGGGGGAGGGTTAGAGGAATTGATAAAGTATTGTAAGGACAAAGTCAGTTATTTGCACATGAAGGATCAAACTGCCACATATTAAGAATTCAGTAACAGCATTATAGTGAGGTAGCACAGAAAGAACAGTTAATAGTTGAAAATCATTGGCTATAAATGCTAAGATATTCATATCCCCAAGGGGCTGGAGAGATGGCTCAGTAGAATAAGCACTTCCCTGGCTAGCACAAGGGCCTGAGATATTTATATCCCTTTCAAGCATAAGAAGCTGCCTTTGTTTATCAGGGGAAATTTTTTGTGCTTGGTTTATTTTATTATTTTCCTATCCTTTTGTTTACTTTTATTACTGCATGTGTGCAGTACAGAATAAATTCACTGTAGGGGACAGGCACACATACACAGCACATTTCCATTCCTTTCTTTCCTCCCCTTCCTCCACTCACTTTCATTTTTTGAGCATCAGATTCATTTATTTCTCTTATAAGCCCTTAGAAAGTTAATTACTATATACACAGATTGAAAAGCAGACTAATAGACTAAAGAGCACATAAAGCATGTAAGCAGTTGCACTAAGATGAGTTCTGCCTTTGGTTTCAATTTTTTAAAATCACTTGCAAGCAGATGAGGCCTGGGTTGCCCATAACAATCTTGGTTGCTAATCTGAGTTACTTATCCTGTTATACTGATGCCCTTGAGAAACTTGTAGTACTGGGGGGAGGAGGGGACTACTGCAGAAGGACAACCTTCTGTGTGGAGGAGACAGATTAGAGAGATGTGAGAAGGATGTTTCAGGTCATCCATCAGTCATTCTAAGCAGTGATATGTTAAATGTGGCATTGTGAAAATTATGTTTAGCAATTTGAAATATAAAACATTGGCATAAAATAGGTTACTAGAGAAGAATAGCACACTTTCCTTTAGCAAATAGGAGAAGCGTTAGACTATCATCTTGACAGAAGGTGCAAGAGAAAGGAGGAAAACCTGAGGGCTGGTTCTGCTAAGGAAGGTGTGCAGGCAGCTGTGTGAGGACTTGTAGGAGAGGAAACCATCAGAGGCTTCCTGTTTGCCTGGGGGCGACTCCAGGCAGCAAGCACTACAAAGATAAAGGGCCAAGCAAAGAGAGTACACAGACAAAAGTTGTGCACAGACAAAGTTGTGTGTAGACAAAAGCCACGCAAGGAAAGAAAAAGAAGGGAAGAAAGCAAAAGGCAGCTGAGGCCACTGAAAACCTCTGAGGCTATTCCATTGCCATTCAAATGACAAACCTGAACAAAAAAGGGGAAAGTAGTGAAAAAAATTATATATCTGTGTATAAAAATTAGTTAGGTTAGACACACAGCTACTTTCTCTTAGATCAATGAGAAGAAAGATTTGTACTAATAGTGTTTGGACAGGATATCATGTCTGCATCTTGTACTATGAATAACCACTACGAAGACAACAACATGCAATGTATTAATTATTTTAACTGTCCTATTAATATGTTTTGAAACTGTCTTATTGGTGTTTCGTTCTCAATGATAGTAATTTTTAAAAACAAGAAAAGAAAAAAAGAAAAGAAAGCCCCTCAGGAGGGGGCTGAGAGAGAGGTCAGCTGTGTCCGCAGTGTCACCAGGCCTGCCTTGCTGCAGCCCACTGCTTCGCTGGCTTTGTGTCAGATGGAGCACTTGGACTGAGCTTTCACAGGTGTGAAAAGACAGCCTATATTTAAACACTAGTACCATTCTCTGTACCCCAAGAGACTACAAGACACCTATGAAGAAATATGACCATGGAGACAAAAGCTGTTGGGATAAAGAAGAAAGAAAAACCTACTGTGTGTATTTGTCCTAAGCTCAGCTCAGGTAGCATGCCCTTGGATGGGAATCACAAGTCCTGCTTCATTACTCAAGTTGGTACTTAGCTCTCATTTTTGAGAGGATCTGGCACATAGCAGGTGGCTCACAAATGCGATTATTTTCAAGGGTGCAGCATAGCAAAGGTGTACTCTGAACTGTTTTTCTGATTTTTTTTTCATCAAACTTCTCAGTGGACATTTTACATTTCCATACTTCTGCAATGTCTGTGAAAAGAATGCCTTCAAAACATGTCCTTCACGATAGGTTCTGGCCCTAGTGTGAACTGCTAAAATCATTGTGGTGGTCATCTAACACTGCTGATGCCCTGAAAACAAAGGCCCATGCCCCAGGACCACCTCCCCCTTCTTCTCCAACTTAGCCCAGGGTACAATTTCCTTTTACTCTTCCTGCCTCAGGGAAGACTCCCCAATCAGCTCCCTTGGGTATATCTAAACATCCCCTCCAAACTCTACCCACCCCTGGCAAAAGGCCATAAAAGCCTCAGCCTCCCTTTGTCTAGTCAAGGGAGAAAATTCCTAATCCTTCCCCAGATTTTTTCTAGTGTCCTCAAAGAAAATAAAGCCCTTTCCCTTTCTCCTTGTACCTGCTTTTCTGCTGCACTGGGAACCTATCACTTCAAATTTAATTAAATTGAATATAGTGCTTAGTAGAAACCAATGTGTAGAAACCAGTGTGTTGTGCATTAGAATGTAGGATTTTCATCACTCTTGTGTCAGTGCTGGGAAGAGGCCTTTTTTTCAAAACATTTTGTAATTTTTTTTACTCTTTTTTTTTGGCAGAACCAGGGATTGAACTTAGGCCCATACACTTTCCAGGGAAGTACTTATTCTACTGAGCCATCTCTCCAGCCCTCTTTTTTTCTCTTTAAAAGCTAAAAAGCCTAACAAACGAAAAAAATATTGGGCCAGGGTATATATAGCTCAGGATAGAATACATGCTTAGGTTGCACAAGGTCATTTTTCAGCCCTGAGAAAAAGAGGAAAAGAAGTAATTATAAATTGATAAATAGTTGCAAAAGACAGTAGAATTATGTATTTTAAAATAGTTTCCCCAGGAGTTACATTTTACTGAATTGTAGGGGACTTTGAAAGTTAAAGTTGACATTGATACATTATAGCTTGGGGACATTTTTTCATGTGTGTTTATTCCTGTTCCCACCACAATACCACTGATTTTCAGACAAACTTGTCTACTACTGCAAAGTCTTCTCTGGACTCCCCCTTTACAATCAAAACCTCCTAACCACTATCTATTCTACATCTATAAAATTCTGTAATTTAAAAAATGTGACATAATAAAATTGACCTTGTGCAACCTAAGCATGTATTCTATCCTGAATACGTAAATATTTTGGACCTGCCAGATGGCTCAGCATACTATAGCGCCTGCTTCGGCAGACACAGGAAATGGGGTTGGGTCCCCAGCCTGCAGTGCTGGCCCTGCCCCCGGGGAGCCTGGGCATGGTGCTGTGTACCTGTAATACCAGTGCTTGGGGGGCTGAAAACAGGAGAATCACTATATAGATATATCCCATCTATATAGTGAGACCCTGTAGACCCTGTATTAAATACATTTAAAAAAAAGAATATGTAAACTTTTGAGACTAGAATTTTGCACTCAGTATAATGCCCTAGAGCCCTTGGAAATTATGTCTAGGAGTTATCATGTGTGTCAATGGTTTTCTTTATTATTACTGAGCAGTATCCCATAGTTTCCCACTTGCTTTTTGGGGAGATATTTTATTTATTTCTAGTTTGTGGCTATTATAAATAAAGCTGCTACCAACATCTGTGGACTGTTTTTGGGATGTAGCTTTGGATCAATGTATCACAGAGATTAAGGACATAAACTCTACCCAGTAACACTGCTCCTCAACCACTGCACTGGTATCCAGACCCAGATGTTTTTACCTGGTCTCCCATGCTCATTCCCTGGCCTTGCATTAGCTGAGAACACTGTTAACAGAAGGTGTAAAAAAAAGTAATGATCACATATGTGCCTACTTCTTGGTAAGATGCTGGTTTCAGGATACTATTGCTCAATGGCTTTGCTCTTTCGACTTGGCATGCACACGTCACTCACCCATTCAGACACACAGCCCATTATTCCAGTAGCTATGGGGTGCTAACCTCGGTGCCAAGTATTAAGGCCCCTAGACTGACTCACAGGGGCACCATATTTTGCTATAGATGCAGTTTGCTCTGTATTAATAGACTTTAACAGTTTTACATTTTAGTTAAAAGTTTTTTTTTTTTTTCCCCCAGGGCTTGGGAGATAGTTTGTTAGTCTAAGTCCCTGCCTGGCAAGCACAAGGACCTGGGTTTGATCCCAGTACTGCATGCTGTACCACATGCCTGTAATTTTAGCACTCAAGAGGCTGAGACAGGGGGGTTCACTGTGAGTTCAAGCTGTGTAGTCAGACTCTGTACCAAATAAATAAGTAAAAAAGACTTAAAAATCTTTAAATGCTCTATTTCAGTGTGCATATGAATTTTATAATAATACTTAACTGTGTCTTTTTTTAATGAAAAAGTGTTTAAAAATTTGATTCCAGTCTTCCCCTTCTAAATATACAGATACAAACTGAAGATTCACTTTCACAAGGTCTCCAGTTTAATGCTTCTTGCTAAGAGGGATTGGATTCATTTGAATATTTGTTTGCAGTATATTCACCAAAGAATAATTTCTGCTGCTTATTCTGTGTCTCTTACCTTCAATAGCATGAAAAATTGATCAACCGTCCACAGAGCACCAAAAGGATTTCTACAGATCCTGTAGGTAAGGAACTCCTGCTCTACCTTCTACCTTCATCATAGTACTTTTTTCCCCTCCTGCATTCTGTGTATTTGCCTTAGTCATTTTCTCACGATATAAAAGGAGAGGCTTATTCTGATTCAGTGTTTTAATCTACAGTCAGCTGGCTCCAAGGCAGAAGCAGCACAGGGCACAGGCTTGGAGGAGGCGAAAGGGGGCTGCACTCATGGTAGTCAGGAGGCAGAGAGGGAGGAGAAGCGGGCCAGGCCTGCACCGCTGCGGGTCACTCCCGGCACCCAACTCCCATCAGGCACCGCTTACAGTGCGTTTAGCTGCCAAGCTTATTCCGGGATGAGTCTACTGATGAATATGGTGTCTCCATGACTCAATTACCTCTGCCACAGGTGAGAATTCTGGGAACATTGTAGATCTAAGCTACAAAAGCATATGTGAATCCTGTTGTGGAAAAGAATGGATTTTATAAGTCCAATAAAATGAAGTTTCCTTGAAAATTATGCGCATATAAACCAAAACAGCATTCTGACATATTCAAATAATTAAGGGTGTTTTATTTATTTATTTATTTTTGGTATAAGGTCTTACCACGAAGCTCAGACGTGATCCTCCTATGTTCAGCCTCTCCAGTGCTGGGATTACACGTGTGTGCCTCCACACCCAGACTTTATTGCCGGCGCAGGCCCAGTATGCCAGGGGCAGGGCCAGTGCAGCATGTGGTGCCCAGGGATCAAATCCTGACTCCTGCCCTTGCCCAGGCAAGCACTTAGTCCACTGAGCTATCTTATCAGCCCACCTCCTATTCATACAATTAGTGTTGAAATCTACAAAAACATTGACCACATCAAGTACGATTTTACTTTTATACGAGTACTTTCTGAAGACTGAAAAATATCTAAGTAGAGTTTATGCTGAAATGTTGGCTAGTCAGCTGTAAATGCTTATATTTTTTACTTTTATTTGTTGTTGATTTTATAGAGAAAGAAATAGCAGTGACAATTTATAACAGGTTAGTAGGACAGTTACAATAATTAATACATTGCATATTGTTGTCTTCATAGTAGTTATTCAGAGGACAAAATGCAGTCAGCTGTAAATCTTTAAATGTGGTCAGTCCAAACCAACATTCCAGGTCTACAGATTTGAAATAGAAGTACCTATTTATATGAACGCACAAAGAAAAATTTACTTATTTTGGTTGTGCACAGTTAGTAACAATTTGTGCATAAAATACACAGGCTATATGCTGAATTGTATCAAGAACAGCACAGGAATAAACTTTAATATTACATAGCTCTAAGAGAAAATGAAACTGTTTTAAAAGACCGCAGGTGATATAGTTGAGAGATCACTAAGTTTAAGTTAATAATGTAAAATTGACAATTTTTATTCAAATAAATGCACAATTATTATTATTGTCAAAAATCATCAGAGAGCACAAGGGTGATTCTATCTTATGTAGAGGGCAGTCAATGCTGCCAAAGAAAGATGACAGTAGCTACAATTAGACGTTTTAATAGGATGAAACTTTGAAAAGATTTAAGTGTCAGAGTAGGAAATGTAAATAACATAAAGACTTTCCAGAGATTTAAAGGGGTATTAATGTTTGATCTTAGATGAGACCCAAACTTCCAGAAACATGGAATAACACCCTGATTCTGCCATATTACAGAGAAGAGATTCGCAGGATTTTGTTGTAGAAGGCTTTCTCTCACAGTGCTAAAATAATGGAGATAATGACCACAAGGGAGGAAGGGTTTATGGGGCCTAGAAGTCCCAGGGCTTTCCACCTGTGGGGCTTGGGCAGCACAGCACATCATAGTGGAGCACACGCTCCCCATGTCTGCCTTGCCTCAGTGTACTTCAAAGTCGTTTTCTCTCTAAGCCTTCCTTATGGCTTCCGGAGTTCACTTCAGATGTCCTTCACTTCATAGTATCTGGTTAACGAAGAAAAAGACAGGAAGTGGCCAGAGTCCGCACACCTGCTTCAAGGACTGCCCACAGGAACCTAGTAACTCCCACGGGAATCCACTCTCTAAGTGGCCCACCACCTGCCACAGTCTGGGGACTAAATTTTCAAAAGAAGGACATTTAGGAGACACTCAAGCTCTAAAATATAGCATGATTATAGTTAAGTGAGTTAAAGTAGAAAGTTGAATAATTGTTTAAATTAGGTGCAAGAAACAGGCTCTCGATATGAAAGGAAATGTGTTTTCAGAGGTGTGAATGATATACTACTTTAGCTCACTCTGGTGAGTGATTACTTTATGTAAGAGAGTGAACAGAGTGAAAGCAGATCAGATCAAGAGAAGGCCAGAAGTGGTGAATTAAATTTTAGAAATATGACATCCATATTAACTATACTATTCCTTGGTAGAGATACAGGGAAAATGAGAATTGGAAATGCTATATTAAGATTTAAGGAAATAAAAGACAATAAGGAAGATATAATAGATCTAGGAGACTAGACATGGACGAGATCATCTGCAGAGTAAGAGGCATCGAGTTCATCCCTAGGAAAGATGGATGATATGAGGCCAAAGATAGAGAACTGTAATGCAGCAGCTCCCAGAAGCAAGGAGTTGAGAAGGGTAGTGGGGAAGGGAGAACAAAGCGCAACCGTGGAATCTAAAGTGGTCAGTGAAATGCTTTGTGGAAGTCAGAGGAGACACAGGCTACCACTCATTTGTTGGACGTGGTGATCGAGACATCTCTCCAAGGATAGAAATAAAAGCTTGACTTGTACAAGGGAGTGTAGGACCTTAAAGCAAAGGCAGATATTAGGAGGCCCTAGGGAGGAGCTTGAGAATTCATGTTTATACTTGGTATTAAAAGAGTTTATGGTTAAAAAGGGAGAATGATATGGCATCATAGCTTGGCAGTGGTAAAAGCAGGGAAAGAAGTGACTGGAGTATTGTTATGGAGCATGGAAGGAACCTCAGTGAGGAGGACATTAAAGGATGATACTGAAGAAAAAATACTCAATGAAAAGCACCAGGATGGACCCCGGAAAGCTCAGGTGCCTCCTAGGGAGACTTTGTCAGAAATGGTTTTGCAAGTGAAAATGGGACTCCAGGGAGAACTTGGTGAAGCTGGAGAGGAGACATTGGATGAGTGAGACAGAATGAGAAGAAGACTGGGGGCTTCAGTGTGGGACAGAAGTTTTGAGTCACTGATGGAAAGCATTGATTTGAATTTAGAAAAGAATTCTTGGAGGACTTACAACTATTAATGGCCCCCAGTGTATAAGATTGTGCAGTGTTGGGGCTGGGGAGATAGCTTGGTGGTCTAAGCACCTACCTGGCAAATGCAAGATCTCAAGTTCAATCCGTGGTATCATGTGCAGTGCTGGTCCCAGGTCCCTGGGCACACCAAGCTGGCCCAAGCCTGCAATTCCAGGACTGGGGAGGCTGTGACAGGAGGATCACTATGAGTCAAAGCTGCATAGTGAGACCATTTATCAAAGGAATAAAAAAAAGATTGTTCAATGTTTATTGGTCATATCTGGCATATTTCATATTTTCAGTATAATATTAGAAAGGCAGGATCAGGGTTGACAAAATGAGACAATAAAAGCTAGAGAGGACAAAACTCTGGAAGTTGGTCCTAAGAGCATCTGCGATATGCACAGCTAATCTCTGGCTGCAGTGCCGGTGGAGAGGCGCGTGGCACTTGCCGGGTAACTGACAGGTTTCAGGGTATCTGAAGGATCAGCCAAGAGCATATTATAAAGGAACAAAAACCCAGAAAAATTTATAAAGTGAAATTCAGTAGTAATATTGAGAAACCAAGGCCACGGAGGTAGGGTAGTTCTAGCTGATGATGAAACAAGAGTTGGCTCGGAAAGTCAGTTTTTATTGTGGAAGCATGAGACAGGTTGTGAGTTGACAAGATGAAGGATTCCTGGGGGCCAGATGGGAAAGATTATCAATAGGGTGGCTAATGATGCTGCCTGTGGATGGGAGGAGGCAGATCGTGCAATGGGGGAAGAAGGCCAGTCAGGAAATATTTCAAAACAAATACATTAAAGAAAGATAGTCCAGTGTTTCTTTGAAAGCCAACAAGGCTGTGTTAACTTTTCCTAAATCCTCTTCATGGAAGAGTGGCTTTACAATATGTAAAGTCACAGTGAGATTCATGGGAGGCTCAAGACAGAAGGCATCATCAAGCAACAGCAGGCAGAGGTGGAGATTTTTGTTCACACAAAACCAGGGAAGCTGGCGCTGGGAGGAACATGCAGTAAAAAAAAGTGGCTGTGATGCCCTAAGGGGCTGGTAAATGAAAAGGTGCAAACTGCAGGGCGTGGAGGTGTGTCTCACAGGGATCAGTGTCAGTGACACAGTGGGCAGCAGCATAATGGAGTAGCTATCAAATTTGCAGTTTCTTTTCCTACTCAGTGTCATTCACAAATAACCAAAGAGCCTGGAAAGCAGTCAGGAAACTTTACTCAGTAGCCCGTGAAGGGAGCAAGTGAACTCATGCTTTAAAGGTACTTTCTCCCTCAGGTGGTCTGGAGTTTGGGTCTTTATGAGTTGTGTGTGGGAGTGTGTGCTATGCATGCTGTCATCAGAGATTTTGACGGAGAAGGAGGAAATTTCCAGGAATCAGGGTGTCGCCTACTTTATTCCCCACTTTGGGTATGCTCAGATCTGTCATGAAACCAGTAGGTGGAGTTTTACCATTATAAGGCGATTGCAACAAGCCCGGCTCATCCAGAATGTCCAGTGGCGTCCAGAACAGGTGAAGTCGGCTGGAGCCACCACCTCGGTGACGGGGAGAATGGGAAAACCCTATGATTGGCAGGCGCAAGCATGCGGTTGGCAGTGGCCAGGCCTGACCTCTCGAGAGCAAGCAGAATCGCCGAGAGGAGAGCAGGTGACTAGCGATGTCAGGGTTGAATCTGGTGACATCATAAGATTAGGAGGCAGGCAGGAGTCTCAGGCCAAGGGACAGGCTGTGCCGAGCACACAGGACATGTTCAGAAGTGTTATCTGCAACTATAAATAGTCTGGGAGTCTAGAGGAATTGCTGATGTAAAGCAGCATCACAGAATTGGTCCTTGGTTAGAGTCTTTGTGAGTCCATGCACATGAGTGTGTGTGTGTGTTTGTGTGTGCGTGTGCGTGCATGCACGCGCTCGCGCATGTGCTTGTGAGTGTGTGTACTTGACTGAGCAGGGGAGGTCTGTGAGGATTCTCTGTTGCTAGCATAATCCGTGTACGACATTAGCGCTAATAAAGGCAAATAGCTTAAAGCTTCCTGTGACAGTGCTAACTACAGGAGAGGGGACACCACTGGCACTGATGTCCTTTGGGAGCTCATTAACAATGCCAACATTGGTTCCTCTCCAGTCTTTCTCAATTAGACCCTGCAGACCGAGGTCTGAAATGTATTTCCAGTCTTCTCGGTGCCCAGGGATACTGACCTTTGAGGTGCATTTCTCACACGGTGAAATAGTCGGAGCCCTCAGAAGAGGACTCCACTAGAGGCTGGGCACAAACGCTCTCACTGTCTGCCTGGGCGGCCCCATGCCACTCTAACACAGGGCAGACAGAGGCCAGGTAGATGGCGCATGCAGAAAGGCGGAGCGTGGGTCAGTGCTCCCCCCAGGCAGAGGTCCTAACCCTGGATATCCCCCTTGTGCCCACAGAAGCCCTCTGGGATAACCTGCTGCACTGGCTGTCAGAGGAGCTCTCTGAAGAAGGCACGGAGGCCCTGGCCTCCTCCCTCCCTCTGCGCTGCAGCACCCTGCAGCTCATCAAGCTCAAGCACCCCGACGACCTTGCAGAACAGATCCATGAACTTCTTTGCTTCTGGAAAAAATCACTTCCAGCCTCCACCGACAAACTTCGCCTCCTCGCCCGTCACCTCCGCAAGATGGGCAGAAGTGACCTTGCAGAGAAGCTCAATTTCAAGTGGGAAAATAAAATGTTCACTGAACCCCAGTAGTGGTATGATATGGAAGGGGAGTAAAGCTAGGTGGCTCTTCCTTTTGCTCTAAGAAAATGTTTGTGGGTTATACAAATGGCTTTTGTTAACTTGTATCAAGTAGTTTCTTAGTAACACTGATTGAAGTGAGTCTACTTGATTGCTATTTGAAACAAAGGAAAGGCAGCAAAAGTGGGTGAACACCCCATCCCTGTTGAGTGACACGAGCTCTGTAAAGCACAACTGCCTTGGGCTCAGCCGGACTCCATACCATTTGCAATACAGTTTTCTTCATTTCTGTTTTAATAGTCAAGTCTGCTTTCTAAGTGCAAAGTAAAAATATGACACATAGAATCAAGTTTTGTCACTGACATAAAACTAAAGTAGGTATCCATACTCCAGAAACCCAGTTCGAGTTACATAGGTACCAAGGGGCCTGCTGATAACAAGCGTGGCTGGGTTTGGTGGCACCAACTGACTTAAAAGAAATAGAAAGGCTCAAAATAGATTAAAATAGAAGAATATTTTAGCCACCCACTGCCACAAACTTTTGTTTTATGAAAATCTAGCCTGGGGGCTGAAGAAAAAGCTCAGCAGATTAAACTCCTGCTTAGGCAAGCTTAGACAGGTATAGGGACTGTGGTTCGATCCCTGGCACCACATGCCACTCCAGTCCCACCCCTGGGCACACTGAGCTGGCCACGGAGTCTGGGCATGGTGGCACATACTTCTTATAATCCAAATACTGGCAAGGCTCCAAGAGGGAAGATCACTGAGTCTGAGCTGCATAGTGAAACCTTGTAAAAACCAAATACATTAAAAATAATAATAAGAAAATCTAGGTTGAAGTAGGGTAATATTTTTTAACTACTAAAATGAGAGGCAGTGTAGGGACAATAAAGTATAAAAAATCAGTGCCTCTTTGTACTTCAAAAGCTATATGCTTTTTAGTTGCTTAACAGAAACATTATTACATAAGCCTTGAATGCTCATCATTAAAAACAATCCTGTAGAAAAACACAAACTAAGAATTTACTAAAACTTTCCGTCTCCTGATAATCTCTGACTGCTAGAAGCATCGAGTCTGGAAAACTGAAAGCATTTTGGGTTGTTGTAGTAATCTAGGAGAAATGAGACATTTTGTTAGTTGAATCAATTTATTAAAGCAAAATCAACATTATCTTGGCTTGCAAACACCACTAGCACCCAACTTTAATTTATTAATGCCTAGAAATGAATAAAATCTGAAAAATTAAGCATTTTGGTGACATTCAAACTTATAAACAAGTTTTTCTACAAATTAACTAAAGACGAGTCTACATATTTGGTTATGTATTGAAAAACATATTTTTGTAAAAGAAACATTTTATTTATTATTCATTCTCATTGTTTTTATTTGTTATTTAAAATCAATATTAATAACACACTTTGAAATGTTCATAGCATATGTTATGCCCCCTGGCTTTCTGTCTGAAAAATAAAAATACCAAGAAACTATGATAGTAAAACATATTTATTTTTCCATGGGATTATAAATTAATCAGATATGTAAAACACATCTAATAGGACTAACTGAAAATAACAACCATCAGTTCATAGTCCCTGAATGTCACATGGATAAGACAGTGTATTAGGCACTATTTTCAAGAAGACAAAAATTATCCAGAGAGATAACAAGGTACACTCATATTTAATCACCTCAAAAATTTCTTTTTCATCTATTTCCTACCATGATTATGTGCAGTAAGTGAACTAGACTGTGTAATGACTGAGATTGTCACAGCTTATCATTTGTGTGTCCCTGGCACTAGTGACTAACATTATAGGAACATCAGATCATGCAGCAATTCTCTCATATTTAGTAGAAGAATTTGTTGCTTATTATTTCATGACTAGGTGAAAATGGGTTTCCCAGGAAAGCTCAGTAAAAACATTGAAGTTTAGAAAGATTCTGAAACAGAGATGGCTAATGATCAGCTGTGGAATTTCCAACAGCTAGCTTAAAGCTGGGAATGTACTCTATTAAAATATAAAGGATCCAATGCTAAATACTTTGAAGTCTTTCATCTTCTCTCCTAAAGGTTATATCTATGCACTTTTAAAGCTCACTTTCTAGGCAATTCCTGGGAATCAAGAGAGTAAGATTATAAAGTAAATATTTAACCTTATGAATCTTTACTATATTAAAACCAAAGGTATTATTCAACCACAGTGCACTTTGCAGTTAATGGAAACTTGGCTTCTAATTGAGCCAAGAACAGCATAAAAACTGACAAAAATACTCTTAAACTAATTTTATTAATCCATACACTCAATTTCTTAATGATGTAAAAGTTGATAAAAAGACTTTGCAAAGTTACCTTTTTAAAATGTTCTAATTAATTTTCATGAGAAAGAAATAGCAATGAGGCAGTTTCAAAACAGTTAAAATAATTAATACTTTGCATGTTATTGTCTTGGTAGCAGTTATTCAGAGTACAAGATGCAGACATGATCTCTTGTCTAAACAATATTATACAAATCTTCCTTCTTATTGAACTAAGAGAAAGTATTTTATGTATCATATATACATATATTTTTTCCACTACAATATGGTCCTTCATTTACATCCTCCTTTTTTTAATTTTGTTTTGTTTAGAGATTGGGGTTCCATTGCTGTTAGAGAAGCTGTATTTGGACAAGTCTTTAAAGGAACTTTTCATACTTTTTTTGTGGTGCCGGGGATTGAAGAACTTTTCATACTTGATGCCAGTTCAAATATTGTTGGTACTTGAATTCAGGAAAATAACACAATGTAGCCCAATAGTCCATAATAGTATTGGGTTATCAGGAGAACTGGCAATTATCAGAAGTTGTTGACATGAGCCTTTTACAGCTCAGCATATTTATATGGCATTACTTCTTATACCTAGTGGTTATACTTTTCTGTATGGTTTTGCCCCTACTATATTTCCTAACTTTTCTCCTTTCTCTCTCTTCGTTGTTTACTCCTAAGATCTTCACTTTCCATTTAACTGTGTTACCACTTTCAATTTTTGTTTATTGTTTTGAGTTCTTACATAAGGGAGACAATATGATATTTACACATGTGGGTCTGGTTTACTTCACTTATGTGTATATCTTCAAGTTGCATCCACTTATATATGAAGCCTTCAAGTTTATTTTTCTTAATAACTGAATAATACTCCATCATATAATATATCATGTCTTTTTCATCCATTTATCAGGTGATGGGCATTCTGGTTGTCTGAAAGATTTGGCTACCACAAATTGTGCTGATATAAACATAGGTGTACATACACAACTATGACACGATGTCATCAATTCTTCTGGGGAAAATTCCCAGAAGGGCCATAGCTGGACTTAATGTGATTTCCGGTCCTAAGTTTTAAAGGAGTCTCCACACTGATTTCCATAATGGTTGCACCAGTATACATTCCCACCAGCAGTGGAGAAGGCTTCCTTTTTCCCCACAGCCTCTCCGACATTTGCTGTTGGTTCATTTCTATATGGTAGCCATTGTTTCTGGGTTGTCATGGTACCTCAGTGTTGTTTTAAATTGCATTTCATGGATGGCTAATGATGTGGAGCAATTTTTTAAATGTATTTATTAGCTTCTCTTACTTTTTCCTCTGAGAAGTGTGGATTCATCTTGGATGCCCATTTCTAGATTGGGTCTTTAACAACTGGGAGGCCCTAGTTGTTAAATCCTTCAAGTATTTCCTGTGCAGTTTGGTTTTTGTTCATGAATTCAATGCCTACTATATGTTCTCAAGAGTTCCACCTACTTTCTCTTCCAGGAGATTTAGTGTTTCTGTTTTAATGTTTAAATCACTCATCGATTTGACTTTAGTTAGTACATGGTGATAGACCTGGGTCAAGTTTTAGTTTTTGACAGGTAGACAGTTAGTTTTTCTAGCACCATTTGTTAAAGAAACTTTCTTTCTTCTACTAAGTATGCTTGGCCCCTTTGTCAATGACAATGTAGCTGAGTGTGTTTGTAGTTGTCTCTGCATCTTCTAAAATATTCCATTGATCCTCAGGTCTATGGTTTTTTTTTTTTGCAAATACCATGCTAATTTTATGATTGTAGCTTTGTAGTATAATTTCAAGTCAGGAATTTTAATGCTTCCTGCCTTGCCTTTGTTGCCCAGGTTTGCCTTTGCTAGGTCTTTTCTGGTTCCAAATAAATTTTAGTAATGATTTCTGTAGGTCTGTGAGGTATGTTGGTGGTTGTTTGATAAGGATTGCATTAAATCTATATAATAATTTTGGGAGTATGGCCATCTTTGTAACGCTGGTTCTACCAATCCAGGAGCAGGAAATATCTTTCCATTTTATGAAATCCTCTACGATCTCTTTCAGAATACTGTAATTTTCAGTGAATAGATCTTTGACTTCTTTAGTTAGATTAATTCCTTTAGTTTTTCATTTTTATTCCGTGCTATTGTATAAGACATTGTTTCTCTAATATCCCTGTCAGTGTGTTTGTTTTTTGTGTCGAGGAATGCTATTGACTTTTGGATACTGACTTTGTATCCTGCTGTGCTACTGAATTTGTGTGTTAATTCTAGCAGCTTCTTGGTGGAGCTTTTTGAGTCTTCCAAGTAGAGTAACATATCATCTGCAAATAATGAAAGTTTAAATTCTTCTTTATGTATTCTTATTCCTTTTATTTCTCTCTCTTGTCTAATGGTGCTAGCTAACATTTGAAGAACTTATTGAATAGAAGTGGTAATAGAGGACATTCATGTCTTGTACCAAATCTGACAGTAAAAGATTTTAGTTTTTCCCCATTTAGAACCATGCTATCCAGTTCTACTGTCATAGATGGCTTTTATCAGATTCAGGTAGATGCCAACTATTCCAATTTTCTGTAGAACTTTGAACATGTATGAATGTTGGACATTTTTTAATGTGTTTTCTCATCAATTGAGATGATCCTGTGGTTTTTAAGATTTGGCTTTACTGAGATAGTGTATTACATTGATGGATTTGTGTATGTTGAACCATGCTTGCATCCCTGAGACCAATCATACCTTGTCATAGTGTATAATCTTAATGATTTGATGCATTGTATTTGCTAAGATTTTGTTGAGTTTTTTTTTCATCTATCTTCATGGGGGAGATTGGTCTGTAGTTCTCTTTTTTAGTTTAATATTTCTCTAGTTTTGGGATCAGTATAATACTCACCTCCAAGAATGATTTTGGGAAGACTGTTTCCTTTTCAATTTCATTGAAGAGTTTGAGGAACTACATCTTCTGTAAATTTCTTGTAGAATTCAGTTGTGAATCCATCAGGACCTGGACTTTTCTTTGCTAGTAGGTTTTTTTGTTTGTTTGTTTGTTTCATTTTGAATTTCATTGACTGTTACTGGCTTATTGAGATTTCTTATATCTTTTTGATTCAATTTTGGTGATTTGTACCTTTCTAGGAATTTGTTCATTTCTTCTGTGTCTTCAAATCTGAGAGAGTATAGGTTCTCAAAGTAGCTATTGATGATCTTCTGACCTTCCACTTGGTCTATGGTAATTTCAACCTTTTCATTTCTTACTGCTTGAATTTGAGTTTTTCCTTTTCTCTTTTTGATGATGTTAGCTAGGGGCCTATCAGTTTTATTTAATTTTTCAAAGAAACAACTTTTGACTCATTAATTCTTTGTATTATTTTCTTTGTCTTGATTACATTAATTTCTGCTCTAACCTTTATAATTTCCTCCCATCTTGGAGCTTTGAGTGTAGTTTACTCTTCTTTTTCTAGACATTTGAGGTACAGCATGAGGGTATTTACTTGTTCTCATTCTGTTTTTCTGATCTATGAGCTCACAGCTATAAATTCCCCCTTAAGAACTACTTTCATCACATCCCAAAAATTCTGATAAGTTGTGCTTGAATTTTCATTGAATTGTAGATATTGTTAAATTTCTTGTTTAATTTCATCTGTAACCTATTGATTGTTGAGTAGGGTGTTGTTTAATTTTCATGTATTTATGGGGTTTTTCTTTTGTCATTTATTTCCAGTTTCATTGCACTGTTATCAGATAATATGAATGAAATAATTTCTGAAGAAACGTTGTATTGTTCCAAAGATTTTTCCTTTTATTATTTTAAAGATATAGTATGCATTTTATGTGTTCTTGGGATAAAGAACAGACTGAAATATTGATTGATTTTCTGATTACAAAGAAAATAAAGAAAATAAAATTTGACTTTTCTGTCTCTGACCATTACTATTATAAACATTTTGATGTATTTCTTCCAATTTTTCCCTTCTCTTAGAAGGAAGTATTTTTATCTACACACTTATATATGTGCAGAAATGCTCATGTGTGTGCTTGCAGATCCAAGCTATTCATCTCCTAGTATAGAGCACCTCACTTCTTATCTTCTTAGCAGCACACTCTCCTTCATTTTCTTGTACATTCACTCTCACTCATGGAAGCACACCCACACACAGAGCCCTCACCACTCACAAGCATACCCTGAAGCACACATGCACATTATTTATTTACCTCACAGCCTTATACCCACTATTACACTCCTTGAGCATATCTTGCTTCCAACGTTCACATACACACACTTACCCACACTCACATATCTTCTACACAGATGTAGCCTTAGAGCTACTTACACACTATCACACATGCTCTTGCAATCAGTGTCTCACATCTCCTACCTATGCATGCTTAACATCACAAACACACCCCTCAGACACACACAAAAGCACATCCTTTGACTTCCTGGTATACCTTCACCTGCACATCTACATTCTCACAAACACACTCCTCTCACACATGCCATTTCCACCCTCCTCCCACACATATACGTTCATATAAGCAACCCCACACAGATACACATAGAACTTTTCATGCATGGGAAATATTTCCCCAGATTAAATTTGCATGTGTAATTCCAATAGTGTAAACAAGACAAAGCTATAAGAAGAAAAATTATCTCATCAGTAACTCCTCTCCTTAAAGTAACTGAAGCAATCAGTATGACATGTTCCTCTACCCCGGACACACCCAGTCTAGACAGTCTTGCATACCACACTGTGTCTGGATGACTGACCCATGTGGGTATAATCAAAGATGAGGTCCATGGCTTCTAACTGCCTTTGGCTGATGGGGACCTGCAACAGGTAACTGGAAGGAGGGAAGAGAGTAGGCCAAATGACTCCTTCTCTTTTGTTCATGCTCCCCTAGCAAGGCTATGGGCCTCTCCCTAAGGTTGCTACTATTACCTGGAGGAGGTCCCTGGGCCATTATTTTCTGGGTTTCTGTAGCTGGTTTCCCTTTTGTGGCTTTGGACTTAAAGAGTATTAGCTTTCTTGCTCAGAGTAACTGTGCTATCATACATGGTTCCCCCATATCTCTGTTTTCCCATTTATAATAAAACTTTTTAATTTTGGTAATTTGAATATATTATATGTTTTTTGCAATGACTCTGCCTGTTATATCTCTACACTTCTTTCTTATGTTCTTAGAAACTTATTTTCCACAATGGGAATTATTTGATTTTACTCGTTTTTAAAACTTAGTTTATTAGTAACTTTTATGTAAATCTTAATAGGGTGGGATGGCAGTTATGGATTTTTGTATTTTTCTTATATGATCAGAATTTTGCTCATGGGAGAGAAATTAGGGAAACCACATCTGTGGTGGCTGATACATTATGTCAACTTGAGATGTTGGAAGTTTGGCTAGATCTGCTGGTGAGTCCATGCCCCACGGTGTAGGGGCCCCACTATAGAGAGGGTCCACAAAGAGTGACCCAGCACAAAAAGGGAATATAAAGGAGTTGAGAAAGCCTTCTGTGCCCCCTGCCTCCTTGGAGGAGCTTGATCATTGCAGCCACACCACTTCCTTAGGGGAGCTCCAGTCTTTACAGTTGGCATGGAAGGAAAAGAGCTAGGCTTGATGGACCCCGCAGCTGCTGCTCCTCCTCTGCTTCTCATTGTTCTCTGCCACCACAAACTGTTATGGTTCATTTTCTGCCTTAGAACCAACAAAATATAGACTAAAGCCTCCACTAATTGTGCACTAAATAAACCTTTCCTTCATTTATTTTGGGTATTGGGTATTTTGTCCCAGCAATGAGTAAAAAGAAACTGAGATAAAACTTGCTACCAGAAGTAGGGTCATTACTGCCCCTATATCTGACAATGTAGGTTATGAGCTTTTGGGAATGGCTTATGGGAAGACATAACAAAGTTATGAAGATGTCGCCTACTAACAAAGACACGTAATATCTTTAGCTCTTCTGTATGAGAGATTTTGGTCAGAGCTCACAAGACTAGAATGCTGATAGAAAGCCTGCCTGGAAAGACTAGGCTAGTGAGGTTTCTGCTGGAAAGAAGGACTGCACTGGTCATTAGACTGTGGTTGATTTGTTATGGCTTGGCAGAAAGTTTGTTTTCAGTTTGCTCCTGTCCAGAGACTTTGCCTGAGACTGAGATTATGTGCAATGGATTAGCATGTGTCATAATCTCCTGTAAAATGCTAATAAGCTTGTCTTTGTATCTAGAGACTGGTTTAAAAAAATATATGTGCAGTTGTCAAGTTGACAAGGGGTGGACTGTGTCCAGTTGAGATGTTGGAAGCTTGGCTGGATCTTCTTGGTGTTTCCATGCCCCAGGGGGAGGATCCACCCTAGAGCGACCTAGCGTAGGAAGGGAATAGGAAGGTGTTGAGAAAGCCTTTTGTGACCCCCACCTCCTTGGAGGAGCTTGATCATTGCAGCCACACCACTTCCTTAGGGGAGCTCCAGTCTTCGCAGTCAACATGGAAGGAAGAGAGCTAGGCTTGATAGACCCTGCAGCTGCTGCTCCTCCTCTGCTCTTTAATGTTCTCTGGCACCATAAACTGCTGCTGTTTGCCTTAGAACCAACAGAATATAGATTAAAACCTCCATTAACTGTTCGCTAAATAAACCTTTCCTTCCTTCATTTTGAGTGTTGGACATTTTGTCCCAGAAAGGAGTAAAAAATAATTGTGATAACATCCTCAAAATAGCATCCAAAAGAGTGAAATACTTAAGAATCAATCTAATAAAGAAAGTAAAGACCAAAACCTTGAAAATTATAATACCCTGGGGAAGGAGATTGAAGAGGATATTACTTGAGAATGGGAAGATATCTCTTGTTCTTGAATAAGAATTAATATAGTAAAAATGGCCATAGTCCCAAAATAGTTACAAAGATTTAATGCAATCACAATCAAAATGCTATTAACATACCTCATAGAACTACAGAAAATATTCCTGAAATTCATTTGGAGCCAAAAGAAGCTTAGAATAGCAAAATAAAGTCTTGCAACAAAGGCAAAACATGGGGCATTGCAGTTCCTGACTTGAGATTATACTACAAAGCTACTATGAAAAAATCAGCCTGGTGCTGTCAAAAAAAAAAAAAAAAACAGATCAGATCTGAGGGACTAAGGAGACAGCTCAGTGGAATAAGTGTTTCCCTGATAAGGGCAAGGGCCTGAGTTCAATCCCTGGTTCTGTTAAAAAAAGAAAGAAACAAAACCACATCAAGGCATCAATACAACAGACTAGAATGTACAGAAACAACCTTATTTTTGTAAAAGAACCCAACCATGGTCACCGGAAGAAAGATAGCCTCTTCAATAAATGGCACTGAAAAAAATATGACTTTCCAAAAGCCAAAGGTTAAGGTTAGATACTTGTCTATCATTATGCAGCAAACTAAAATTGAAATAGATGAAAAAAATCTAAGTATTAAAGCCAAAAAACTAAATCTGCTGAAAGAGAATAGGTAGAACCCTAGAAGATGTAAGCAGTTTCTCTTTTGTGGCACTGGGAATTGAACACAGGGCCTTTTCTCTAAGCTATATCCCTTTTGTATATTTTATTTGGAAACAGGGGCTTGGAAAGTTGCAAAGGTTTGGTTTGATTTGAACTTGTAGTCCTCTTGCCTCAGCCTCTTCCTGTGCTGGGATTATAGTGTGTGCCATCACACCTAGCTAGGTGGACCCTTTCATTCAACTTTGTTCAATTGAAGTTTACCTCTATTGTCATGAGACATCATGATGTTTATTCTCATTATTGTATAATATTTTATTATCTGCATATACTGAAGATTATATATCAATTGTACTGTAGATGGGTACTTGATCTGAGTAGATTCCTTTTTTGAGGCTACCTTAAGCAGTACTATTATAAACATTCTTTCTATACATTTTGTGAATACATAATTATTTCTTCCAGATACTAACTATGAGTGATATGATAGGCTGCTGTAATTAATTCCACCTATGGCATTTTCAGGATGATTTGACCAGAAAGGTTCTCAGGGAGGAGTCCAGAGTTGAAGTATAGAAGGAAAATTTATCGAAGTACAAAGCCTGGCTTTTTGAAATTAGAAGGCCATAAGGAGAGTCACATGGAGAGAAGACATTCTCTCAGGTTTTCTCAGAGAGCAAATTGGTCAAGCAATGGCTGTGACTCATCTACATGGCTGACACTGACAAAGGATCTGCAAACTGCTGTACAGGGTAGGGTTTCAGGGTAAGTCCTGAATGGATTTGACTGACCTTGTCAGATACAGAAGTTACATTTTTTGTTATATAAGTCTTTATCTTAACCATCTAGCAGAAAAAATAAAACATGAGATATAAAAAGTAAAGCCATATTAGTATGCTGAACTGTAAAAGGCTCAAGTCAACAACTTTTGACACTGCCAGTCTTGCAGATAACCCACTACTACTATAGATTATTGTACTCAATTGGATTACTCTGCTGAATTCGTGCACCTACAATATTTGAATGGCAATGGAATACCCATCTCTGACAAAAGTAAACAAAAAAAGGAGATATAAAGGACCATTTTGTAGTAGAAAAAATATATATCTGTATATACAAATAGCATATATATATATATATATATATATATATATATATATATATATATATATATATATATGGCTGCTTTGCTTAGTTGGATGAGAAACAGGTTTTGAACTAATAGTGTTTAGGCAAGATATCACGTCTGCATCTCATACTAGGAACTACTACAAAGACAACAATATGGAATGTATTACTGTAACTGTACTATTAACTTATTTTGAAACTGTCTCATTGCTACTTCTTTTTCAATAAAGTTATTAAAATAAATAAAAATGAAACTAGAAGGCCAATCAGGCAAATGCAGAGGGGAACGATGAGATCAGAATCATGCTGACACTGATGGGGGGTTTCCCTGCAGCTTAGCCAAGTGTCACTTTTGCAATCATACTTTCTCAGAATTCCCCTGTGTTCTCTGCACATTTGGACAGATGCCTCTTGACTTAATGCCCAGCCTCTGTCTTTTCCATTGCCAGCCTCTCCTACACTTATTTCCTAGCACACAAAATGATTTGCTTATCTATTATGGGTATGATTTCTTTTCTGGACATAAGTAATCTCTTTAGTGCATTTTATGGGCTTGCTAAGATATTCTTGAATTTAGAACTCTTAAAATATGCTCACTGTTTGTTGCTTTTATAGTGTGAGTGAGAAAACTACAAGCCAGTGGTTGAGCCTGGATTAGAAGCCAAAGGATTCTATTGCCAAGCTCCTTACCCACTACTTCCATCCTTCTATCTCTTGGCTTTCCCAGTGCCTCATTTGTTTTTTCTCTTCCAAAACCTTGGAGATTTGCTTCTAGTTTCTGAATATCCAGTACTCAGTTAATTGTACTTGGCTCCCTGCTCTTAAACCCATTTATAGCACTTCTATATGCTGCTTAAATTACCTCTTTGACTGATTTCTCTTAACTGTTTATAATTCTTTAAGGGACATTTTTTTTTTATCAGTGAATTTCCATCATGTTGCATCAGGTGCAGTGCACAGCAGACACTCATCAATTCTCTTGTAAATGAACACATTAGCCATCTCTACACCCTAGCAGGCTATCTGGGCCCTCATCTCTGGTTTCATCTTTCTTCTTTTTGTGGAACCAGGGATTGAACTCAGGTCCCTGCGCTTGCCAGGGAAGGACTTATTCCACTGAGCCCTCTCCTCAGCCCCTCATCTTTCTTTTGGAAGCAGGCTTGCATTTTTGCTTTTACTATTTTTCTAAACCTATGTTTGAAACAGCAAAGAATTGGATCAGATTATTGATTGGGTTTTCTCTGCGCTAATTAAAAAAAAAAAATTCTGCTAAGTCATCCTGGTGGAGTGCCCATATGGCATGAGGCTTTCCTTAATCAAATTAAGTCCCCCTGAAAATGAGGTTTGGAGGGCCCACCTCACCAAACTCACCCTGGAACTGTATCGGCCTTAGCAGCAGCTCCTTCCCTTAGCTCTTTCCTAAGCCCCTAGAGTACAAACATCGGAACTAGAAAATGATACTCTTCCTCTTGCATTGGTCATAGAGTGACACATTAGGATCATGGACACCTTTCCTTGCTTCCTCCTTTATTTGGTCCCCTAATCACAATAATAACCTATTTATATTTTAAAATTTATTTTAAATGTTATATAATCCAGGATCCATATTAGCCAAAACCCTCAACACCAGCTTCCACGTCGGCTATGCCCATCCTTCTCTCATGCCCTACCATGTCGGTACACCTGCTCAGCAGGAACAGTATGAAAGGCTTACTGTCCCCCACAGCCGAAAGACAGGAGCGATGGGTATTCTTGGTCTTAATAAAATTCTGCCGAGTCATCATGGCTGTAAGCCAATATGGCACAGGCCACTTGAGGCCTTGTGCTATGCTTTGCCTTTCTCTTTCTTGGTCAAATTACAACTCACGATATCCTGTTTTGTTGTTCCTAACCTCCTGCCCCATCACTATTCAATCACTACCTGCCACATCACACAGAATAATCCCTAAACCTCACCTCCATCCTGGCCCTATCTATATAGCTTTTGTTTCCCAGGCTAGGCCTCCTCCTCTTTTTTTTTTTCTTTTTTTGATATTTAGTACAGGGTTTACAGGGTCTCATTACACAGATCAGACTCATAGTGATTCTCCTGTTTTCAACCTCCCAAGCACTTGGATTATAGGCGTGCGCCACCATGCCCAGTCTCAATCTCTGCCTCAGCATGCCATAGGGGTGGGGCGGGGACAGCAGCCTCAGGGGGATCAAACACAGACCACTGTGGTCTTCCTAAGCAGGTGCTTTAGTCTGCTGAGCTATCTTACCGGCCTTCTAGGCCAGGCCCTCAAAGTTCTAGGTCTTTCCCTTCCTTTGGTCTTTGCTGTGCTCCCAATGAAGGACTATTTTATTTTTCCTGTCTCTTTATTGCTCAGAAAAACCTAACAATTATAAAAATTTGCCCTTCCCTTAATCTCACTGGAATCACAGACATAGCACAAGCCCCCTACAAAGTTAACAGGAGGGTTTCCCCCAAAATTAACAGGAGTGTTTCCCCAAGGGCCCCTCTTTTGAATAGCAGCTTCTTTTTCACATGCTGAGACACTGTTCACCAAAGTCACACACTATAGAAACTTCCCTATTTGAAATCATATCAATAAGAAATGCATCTTTCTGGCCTGGAAGATAGAAGTCCCTTGGCCACAGAAAAGCATTCTCAATTACACATAAGGGGGAAGGGCCTTGAAAGCTGGGTTTCTGGATACAATATTGCACACCAGTTTCATCATTAATATTTCCTGGGAAACTCCATCTACTTTGCAGTGCAGACTTGAGGCGGAGCCTTTATGTTTAAACATTCAGCTCTACCTTAATCCCACGTATAAAATAACTGTCTCCGCTTTTGTTCAGTGAGACACGCACCATTCCTCAGGAGCTCCTTTTCTTCCACAGCCTCAGCTGTGCTGAGTTTCCATTGTGCCTGGTGGTGTCTCCATGACAAAGACGCCTAGATGCCTTCAACCCAGCGCGTCTCAAATTAGCTGCACATTAGGATCACCAGGAGATTCTTGGATGTTTTCAGAGAAATTCTGACTAAGTTAACCTGGAGTGGGCCCTGGGAATTAGCATTAGGAAGCTCTTTAAATGCATCTAGGCTTCAGATCAGGTTTTTTTTTGTTTGTTTGTTTTCCGAGTTAAAAGGACCCAAAGAAGTGTGAAGTGAGTGCTGTGGTTCAGTTTCTTAAGACCCAAACAGAACTCTCTAAATCTGAGTCTTTGGCTGTGGATCTGAGACTTCAGGGTGCTCAGATCACCTTGAGCCATGTTTAACCCCAGGAAAGGAAAAGGTATTGCCCAGGGTGCTCTGCCTCGTTCCAGAGCACGGCTCTGTTTTCAAGTTTTATGCTTAGCACTGGACCAAGAGTAACAGACGACCATGTATCACAGAAAGTTCTGGACTCTGCAGGATACAAAGGTTTTTGCCTTGCAAAGACTGTGAGACTATCTGTTCCCAAGGCCAACAAGGTGGGGCAAGCAGCAGTGGCAAGCCTGGAGCTGGGGAGGAGGAGAAACACTCCCTCCAGCCTGGCACTGGAAGAGGAGCTCCAATTTAGATTTAGGAAATGAGAAGTACCTGCGATGATAAAAGATAAACTGACTTCTCAGGAGGCAGCTTACTGTACACCTATGGACATATCATGAGTTAATATGTTTATCATTTCGTTTTAATACAAAATACCCCATTGCATGTGATAAAAAAAATTAACTGCACTATAATATAAAATATTCTTTTTAGACTTATTTAGGAGCATGTTTGCCTATAGTGACAGAATCAAAGTTGGAGGCCACCCCACCACTGCTTGCAACCAGAAGCTTTTTTTTTTTTTTAGAAAGAAGCACTGTAAATGCCCAAATTCTACCACAAGGTGGAGCCTGCGTCTTATGTAAAAGGAACACATTAAAGAACTTAGAAATAATTTTTCTTTTTTTACATAGTAAAAGAACTATTTACAAGATACTATGAAAAAAATTGGTTTCCTTAAGATGCAGGGAATAAAATACATTCTTGATATAAAATTACATTGTTTTGTAGGTAATTTTTGTTCTAATATTATGAAATAGCTAATACAAAAAATAAAATTATGTACTGACTGCTCCATTTATAGAAGTCTTTATATTATGTTGCATCATCTCTTTCATCAAAGCAATTTAAATGATAATGAAATACATTATTGATTACTGGAACTCTGTAATTTTAAAGATTGTCTGGAAAAACAAGCGCAAGCATGAATTTCTGATTACTATGAAATAAATTCGCTTTTAACTAGCTTTTCTTTACAATAAATCATATTGGCAGACTACTTTAAAGAATTGCTTTTTAATTTCTGAAATGTTTCAAATAGATGTGTTGTTATGATTTGTAAATGAACAGGTATCTAAAATACACTGAAAATGCATTTGTGAATTAGGATTATTTTCACAATACTGGTTTCATACTGATATGTTTTACGAATTCTAACAAAGTCAAGCATTACTTTCTATACATCACATTTGAAAGCATGTAACCAACCATAATTGTCACTGAGCATAAAATAAACAAACAACAGCAACAACAAAACTGTACAATACCAATGAGAATAGTTGACTCTCTAAGGAAGGCTGCTAAAATGCAATTGATGATTGATGCATTAACATATTTGCTGTTCTCACCCATGGGGATAGATCCTGCTTCACTGACGTCATGCTCAGCCACATGCTTAAATTGTCCATTGAATTTTGAAAGTCACCGAGTATCTGAGTGGAGTCTTCTCCCACCGTGTTCCCTTCCTCTGTCTTGAGTGAGGCCAGCAGTGTTTCAGGGAGAGGATTCTAATTTGCCTAAGGTTGGGGACATGGGAGGGATCCATGCATACCTGTGATTCTGAACCCAAAAATATGAGAGAACACGATTATTGTCTCACCTTCTCTTTACCCTAGTTGATACAATCCATTTACCAAGCATAATGAAGAACTCACTATTGACAACTAAAGCTAGCAGGCTTTAGTGTGAGGAAAAGAGCAGCTGGGGGCTCCCTCAGCAGGGCAAGAGGAAGAGCTATGGGAGCTGGCCATCATGGTTGGGCCTGGGTGGTGGATGGCCCCAACAAAGGAGAACACTAGACCTTGTGACTGAGGTAGCAAGCCCACGTATCATCACACTATAGAAAGTTACTACTAGGCCCTGATGTATTGAGTGCTATCTATATACCTTTTCATGTAGTTTCACTCTCATAACACTCTTCAATTTGTGGTCATAGTTTTCCTTTATTTATGACACAGCACGTGTTGAAATGGTAACTTTCTTCCCTTATTCTTTTGTTCACTTGTTCATTTTTAAATATATCCGCTAATATTAATTTAATGCCTATTGAAAATTAAGGGGTGCAGCTATGTTGTCAGTCCCTTGCTTTTCTGAGTCAAGAGCCAATCAAGAGCCAAGATTACATGGGAGGCAGAATTCTAAAAATATCCTCAGGATTTCCCCAGGGTCCCTTCTCACATGAAGTATGGATTCTAGAAGATGGCACCTAGCAAACAGTGGGACATCAGTCCTCCATCTGTGAAGAGATGGATTTTGGCAATACTGTGGTGCTGTCTTCTGAGACTGACCTGAGCAAAGGACTAACGATACCTGATATGTGCACATAATGCACTGCGCTGCCTGACTTACTCAGGTCAGTAAGTCGGGGATTACTGAGCACAAGAGCTGGCCAGCTGGGCAAGTGCGAGAAGCCCTCTCAGGAAACAAAGCAAAACAAAACAATCCATGGAAAACTTATAAGCTGAGTGACGGGCTAGTAACTTTGAGTCCTTAATTTCAAGAATAATTTGCTGTTATGAAGAAAGGGATATATGATGGTAGAGGTTAGAAATATGTTTAGTCATTAAAGAACAAGGTGAATAAGAAGTGCTGAAGGGTGATTATATGCCTGTATTGCTATAGAGTTATTTATTGATCCTGTATGAGGGGTTTCAGCAGTTTTAATGTGCTCATAATACATGACTTGAAGCATTAAGTATTTTCCAAAACTTAGGTCATTAATTTAGACATTTCCATGTTTGAAAATTGGTCTTGACCACACAATCTTCTCTGGCAGTCAGGCCAAGGTGCTTAGAGTTTTCTTCTTCTTTCTTTCTTTTCTTTCTTTCTTTCTCTCTTTCTTTCTCTCTTTCTTTCTTTCTTTCTTTCTTTCTTTCTTTCTTTCTTTCTTTCTTTCTTTCTTTCTTTCTTTCCTTTCTTTCTTCCTTCCTTCCTTCCTTCCTTCCTTCCTTCCTTCCTTCCTTTCTTTCTTTCTTTCTTTCTTTCTTTCTTTCTTTCTTTCTCTCTTTCTTTCTTTTTTCTTCTTCCTTCCTTCTTTCCTTCCTTTCTTTTTTTCTTTCTTTCTTTTCTTCCTTCTGTCCCTTCCTTCCCTCCTTCATTTCTTTTTCTTTCTTTCCTTCTTTTCTTCTTTCCTTCTATGTAGACTGGACTCAGCAATCCTCTTGTTTTCCACCTCCCAAGCACTAGGATTACAGGCGTGTGCCACCACACCCAGTATCATTTGTTGTCTCAGTGGGCCCTGGGGGCTGGGCTGGTATGGCCCATTAAGGACTGAGCCCTGGTCACTGTGCTCTACCTATGCAGGCACTGTAGTCTGCTGAGCTATCTTGCCAGCCCAGTTATTTCTTTTATGTTACACTACATGTGCATTCAAAAGTGTTTCCCAAGAGGAAAATAGCAAGACCAAATCAAAGGGCATGTTTGCCACTGTAGTCTTATTCCATGCACTTATTTCCTTCAGATTATCCTTGACTTCTCTTCATTTATGTGTTGTCTGTTTTTATTTATGTACAAGTGGAGATTTTTAATTTTCAGAAGTCTCTTTACTTTTGTGCTATATTCTTTTTTATTCAACCTTGTTTTCTGTAGTAAAGCGCTCATAAGAGTAGTAATTTTTTGTAATAAATGTATAATAAAATGTCACTTCATTAAAATAAATGACCATTATTTTCAGGGAATTCCTTTTGTATTTCAAAATCTTATGCTAAGAATGCATTGATATTGTTAGAAAAATTTGAACAATATATAAGACAGAAGTTTACACAATATAGGTTTCAATGTTTATTAAGAGCACAAATACAAAAATGAGACAAAAAAATCAGTAAATCAGTCATTCAACCTGCAGTTCTACACAGCTGAGTGAAAATTTATTCAAAAGTTCTTAAGCATCAGTCTTCTCTGGCATCTTCCCTGATGTATGCTCCCTTTTTTTTTTCTTCTCTGTTTTTTAAAAAAACTTTCATTCTTTATTAGTGCTCACAATCAGAAGGCCCTCAGTTCAAATTCGTTTTCTTTCCATTGACTTGTAGGTTTCCACTCCTGTACCTCCCCCACCCCACCTTTCACATTTCTTGGTCTGTTTGGTGGTTCCTTTCTGTGGTTCTTGAAGCTGTGACCACTTCTGTCTCTTTCTAAAATATCCTCAGTTCTTTTTGTAGGGTTGGTTTGCCACTCCCACAATCTTCCTTCTTCTATGTTCTTTTAAAGGAAATGTGATTACCACTGGTTACAGTATCCTTGTTTCGATTAATGTTTCCTGTTGTCCTTCTGAAAAAGAAGAGTACTTACCTGGTCTATTTGGAACTTCCATTGCTTTGAACAGAACATAAAGAGATGAAATTTCCACTCCCTAGCCATTGAATAGAAAACTAGAGTCAGCACTAGAGGAATTATTCGTATTGTTTATGAAACATTGAAAAGCCACCCTGTCTTTAGGGGAAATTCTGAGATAAGAGTAGAGATGATTTTGTAACACAGGATGTGAAGTTCTGGCCTGTGACCTATATGAAAACATACAGAACACGGCTTGGGACCCATAGGACAGCATATTGGATTCTGCATCAGAACTAGTAATCCCCTAGTTCAGGCTCTGAATTCTGCTTATGACTTTTGACAAATTCCATAACATCTGCCTCATTTTTCTTTCATTTAAAAATGAAAGGCCTTGGTATATCTGGAATAGAAAACATGCTGCTTGAGAATTTTTATTCTTTTTCCATATGAATCCATGCAAATTATAATACTATTCATCTATTCACTTATTCACATTCAATCCAAACTTTCATTCTTACACTCAGCAAATTTCAGCAAAGATATCAACCTGACTAAGCTGTCATTTAGCAACAATAAGAAGACTGTGGTACTCTCAGGACAAATGGTCTCTGAGTCCCCCTTTCACTTTTTTTCTAGACTTCCATGATGTTGTACATCCGTCTCCTGTGAAAAGAACCTGGCATGAACTCTGGAAGCCCTGCACTGGCTCTAGCTCTCCGCTGTGCCTTCCATGGCACCTTTTGTTTCATGCAGGGCAAAGATTCCCTGCTGGCATAGAAGAGCCCTGAGGACAGTGGTTCTCACGCAGTATAAACCGGCATCTATTGAAACACAGTGTTATGGTTTATGCCTAGCTGTCCCCCACAGCCTCACGCAGTCATTGGGGCAGGCTTGAGAGACTGTGATTAGCTCATGACCCAATGGTAGGATTGCAGATGTGAGTGCTGCACTCACCAATAGCCTGTGTGCAATATAAAGAAGGGAGAGAGGCTTGCTCTCTGCTGCTGCAGCCGCCTCTGCTCCTCCCTTCTGCTCTTGCTCTTTGCTGTCTTCTTCCCCAATAAGCTGCTGGCCTCTGCCTCATGCCGCTCTGCCTTGGAGCCAGCCGAGTACTCACTGAAACCTCCAACAGCTGTGAGCTACATAAACCTAATTTTGTTACAAGTTCCTTAATTTGGGGAGTCGAGTATTTTGTCCCAGCAATAAGAGAAAAGTAACTGTGACACAAAAATTACAGTGAAGGGTTTATCTCCTGGAACTTATTTATTGGGTAGAGACAAAACTCTCAAATCTGTAATTCAGTTAGTTTCCTGGTAATTGAGCTGAAGCTCTTTTTTTTTTTTTTTTGGTTTTTTAAGGAATATAAAATAGTGAAATAAAAGTCTTAGAAATGATACAAAATTTCATAAAACTAAGTAATAGGAACTCAAGAATAATTACTGTATTGCATGATGTTATCTTCAAATTAGTTGTATCGCAGCTCTTCTGAAGACCCTAATTAGACAACCATTTCTGTCCAAAACCACAGAACTTATTGCTTAGAGAGGGGGTAATTTATTAAAATAATGAGTTAAAGCATTTATATCTGAACCTTTACTAAGCTATTATGAATGTGGGCAACAAAGCTCATAAATATTAATAGCAATGAAATCTTTAAGGCCAAGTAATATTCCACTCCCCCCACCATTCTGATTAGGCAAATGCTGTCAGAGGGTTTGGGAGAAGCTGAGTTGGAGCGGCATGGTAAAGTCAGCCTCTTGCCACCTGAGTATCTGAGGAGGTCACCATCAAGCCGCAGGGTTGATCAAATGGGATTTTACTTTTGGTGTGATGAAGCTCTCTGTGTCGTCTTGTGATTGTGCATGGCCCTGTAGTGACATCACTGGCATTTCTTCAAGGCTGATTGTCGCTTAGGATACTGATTGCCATGTGCTGGTGCTGCTGGCGGAGGTGAGCAGCCCTTAAAAGACGTCCAGGCTCACTTGTAATCACACCTCATGCAGCGGCTGAGGACTCTGTGCTTTCATGATTTTTCTCACTTTTTAGAGTATTTCACTTTCTCCCAACCCAGATCCATGATTGAATCTCAGTCATTTACACTTAGTGAGAATTTGACTCGGTGTGTTTCTAGTCTGGGAAATTTATGCTTTCTCTTAGTTCATCTTGGGTAAAAATGTGAAGCTAGTAAAGCATAATTAGATGGAAAGAAAGCATTCAGTGCCACCTGTATGTTCCAACACTGTTTTCCTTGTCCAAAACCCAGTCATTTAAAGGCCTTAATAGTAAAATAATTGAACACCTTAAATTGCTTTTATGATTACCATAGCTATGGTTACTACCATGTTATAAACTAAAACAGAAATATTTATAATTTTTATTAATTCTTAAAAATTATAGATCTATTGCATATTAACACAAATGACAGTTTTCATCAAAATGAATTGTTTTTCACACAACAATGAAAATGAAGTGAGGAAGGGTAATTTTTTAATATCTGTAATATCTGGTTTCATTGAGAAACAGCTGGAGTCTCCTGTTTACTTCTTCATTCAGTTTCCATGCACCATGCGGCTTCCGGAGAGTGCTGCTGCGTACTGACGAGAACCAGAATGGAGCAGGTGTGCTAGGCCTCGGCAGTGAGCAATGCACCTTCCTTTTATTCCTCAGTATTAAGACTTTTCTCTTCATGTCATTATGGTTATCAGGAAATATAGATCAAAGAAAATATTCTCAGATCACTCTCATAGTAAGTTAGGTTTCAGGACCTTTGCTGTAAGATACTATAAATCTTTGTGGTACACACCTGAACTATACAACTTGTCTGATTATAAGGCTTGACTCATCTTAGCAATGTTGGTTACTCACTTGCTTTTGTGAGAAAGCACAAGAGAATCAAGAGCTACATTATTTGTACTTATATTGCATCATTATGTCGTCATAGCTTATGTCTTGTACACACTGTACATGCAACAAATTTGATTGCAATGGATTGATGCAAAAGACCAAATGACAGCAGAGATTCTTAGGGTTTGATATATTGTCACACAGGAGAGCAGCAAGGCTTTGGTACAACGCTGAAAGGTCAGCTGGAATCTGAAGCTGCTTTTGGAAACTCCAGATCTCTACCTCCCATGCAGAGGTAGGGGTCTACCTCAGAGCCCACATGCAGGGCCCTGGTTTTCCATCCATCAGCAGATGTTCATTATGATAGGTCAGCGGCCCAGTCAGTTTAAAGCCTATATTTTACCTGCATAAAGAAACCATTTCCATTATGTAATAGTTAATGCATGCAGATTCTATGTCAACATTTATCAGTTAAAGTTAAAGAACAAGAAGGTACAAGTAGATTTTTAGAAAAGCAATATTTCATCTAGAGACAATGAGTGGGAGGAAAAACCAATGAAAACTACTGTAGTATAAATCTTTAAAAAATATGTTGCTTTTCTACCACAGAAATGGATTTTTCAAGTGGAAGGTCTCAAGTTCAATCCCTGGTGCCAAAAAATATATTTTTCAGGCTTTAAATCAAGGATTAAAATAAAATCATGTAAAGGGAGATGGCTCAGTGGAATAAACACTTCCCTCATAAGCATAAGGGCCTGAGATCAATCCCTGGTTCTGAAAAAAAAAAAAAAGTCAAAGGTAGTATCTAATTGAATATTCCTTTTAATGCAACAATAAGCAATAACTTGAACACATAGTAGCATATAGTTAATAGAATATAATCCTATACAATTTGATCTTTGATAACAAATGTACTTGAAACATTTGAAAATCTGAAGAAAAATTCATTGGCTATTATCTACAGAAAAAAATGATTTTCTCAATTTCTGACATGTCATCATCTAGACCCACACTTTCCAGTAACTTGATAAATTGTTGAAATCAATGTAATAAAGCACAAGTTTTTTTGGGGGGCCACTATCCACTTTTCCTGAAGTAATACTTCTCAATTAGCAATTTTTTAAGATTTAACTTTGTGCCAGAAAGTGATTTGCTTATCAAGGAAATTGGTCTTTCTAGGTTTTAATTCCAACCCTCCATCCTGTAAAGGATGCACACACACACCTATCCTATGATAATATATGATTGGCTGCCAAGAAATGAAGCAACAGAAACCAGAGAAAGGAGCTTAATGATCCCTGGGCTGCTACATTTTTAATTTGCAGTTAAGAGTTTAAGTCACTTTCTTTTCTTTTTTTTTTTTGTAGATCCTTTTATCATCATCATTATTATTATTATTATTATTATTATTATTATTATTGAAGAATAAATAGCAATGAGACAGTTTCAAGACAAATTAACAGGACAGATTCAACAAATCAATACATTGAAAAATGTTCTCATAATATTTTGGTGTCATATAAGGTGCATACATGATATTATACTTATAGGCATTATTATAGCAGATGTCTCTAATCAGTGACTGAAGAAAGTGCAGCTATATGCCTATCTTATATCTCTACAGCTGATTTATGTCACAGATTCGACAATTAACACCCTCCACCTTGTTATCTCCCCAGTGTCTGTTCATTTACTAGAAGCCAACATCATATCTTGTCCAACCACTATTAGTGCAAATCTTGCTTCTCATAGAATTATGCAGAAGCACAGCATATTTATCTTAACTGTACTGTTTATGTACATACATCAAGATTCTTCCTTTGTATCTCCCTCCTTTTTTTGTCTAGACCTGTCAGAGATGGATACTCCATTGTCATTAATCCAATTTAGGTGCCTGAACTCGGCGACACAATCCAACACAGTCCAGCATTCCACATTAATAGTGAGTTATCTGAAGAAGTTGTTGACCATAGCCATCCATTTACAGATCAATTTATTATTATGGCCCCATATTATATACCTCATTTTTATACTTTTCTGCTGGATGGTTAAGAACAAGATAGAATAAGACCTATATAGCAAAAGATGTAGCTTTTATTTTTTATGAGGTCAGTAAAGTCCCCTCAGGGTTTATCTTGTAATCCAGTACCTTACTCTGTAGATCATTTGTCTGTGTCATCCATGTGGATGAATCATGGCCAATGCCTGACCAGCTTGCTCTCTGTGAGAGCCTGAGAGAAAGTCTTCTCTCCATGTGACTGTCCCCAGGTACACTATAGATCATTGATCTCTTTCCTCTGTGGCTCCATAATCTCCTTGATCAGAAAATGTGGGGCACAACTGAGTTTCATGATGTTACAGTACAGGTTCTCCTATGCCCTGAGTCTTCGCTAACCTTGAAAGGCTATGGCCAAAATGTTGGCTGGCCTTGTGGCTCTTCTATTTCTCCAACTTTGATCTGTGAACTTAGATTGTTAACCATCCAGAAGAAAAGCTGCTTAGTACCCTGCAGCATATGCCATTCAGTTTGCCCTAACTATCTGATTCAATTATCTTTACTTGTTGTTAAGTCACTTTCTACAAGCGTATAGAGCAGGGATAAGCTACAGAGCAGAATACAATTCCAGTTCCAGTTTTCTTTCACTATAGCCCAATTTTGTTTCAGTACAAGCTGATTGTAGAGTGCTTACAAGAAACTCAGTGATCCTAGGAGGATAAGAATGGGCCTTAGCTAGTTATTGTACATTCACTGAGAAATCTGGAAATTTCTGGCTTCTGCTTAGAGAATAAAAAACAGGACAAAGCATTGCTTACAGTCTAATGCTTAGCGAAAGCAATATGGTTTACAAAATTATAATTGCTTTTAATCCAAGAGAGGTCTATTAGGTGAACTGAAATAGAAGAAAGAACAGATAATTTTAGGAAGAAGATTTAAGCCACATGCCTGAGAGGTCATGGATGGCAGCTGGGGCTTTATGGGCATGTGTATTATGAGTTCAGCTAAGACTTTTAAAGAAACATTTCTAAATGTGGAATGTGGGCAAGTTTGGATGATGTAGAGCCTCTGGCAACTAACAGTGAACTTGCACCCCAGGCAGGTTCTTTACCACAGCTCTCCACTGAGCAAGCTTGCAGGCAAGGTGATGAGCAGGGGAGCCAGAGTCAAGATCTGGGAAGTTCTCTGGGTGTTCTCCTTGTGGGAAGAGCCTATGTTCCCGGGTGAGAGAGCAATGAATATTAACACTTACTGTTCATGGATTAGCACCAGGCCAAGGAAAGGGAAACACTCTCTGCATCATGGCAGTCGCAGGACACATTCTGAGTCAATTCACAGGAGCAGATCACTGCTGACATAAGAAATCACTGAGACAAGATTAAATTTCTAAGGTGCAGTGATATGAAATTGTGTCAGGGCAACAGAAATCTCTGCTTTTGTCTACCATCATCAGACCATTTGGCATCCACTCTAGCATCCTGCTGGAAAATATTACAAAGAAAGCCTCTCTGAACCTCAGGAAAAGACTTAGGGAGGATAGCACAGGATTTTGCCTCAGATCTCTGCTTTGAGCCAGCCACAATTCCAAACACAAAGAGGAGTCTGTGAGGAGCATTGGGTACAGTAGCCAGCAAACACAGATCTGGCTCAGCTAGCCACAGGGTTAATATCACTCTCCCTTTCACAGTGAAAGCTTGGCTGAAGAACAGGTGAACCCATTTCAGGCAGATGCACTATTTGTCTTTGTTTCTGGTGTTGTATTCACAATGTTCAGCTTTCAACAAAATTATGAGGCACAGAACACATCATCAATGAACACACACACACACACACACACACACACACAATCACATGTGCACACATGAGAAGATATAGCAACAAAGTGCATCCCCAAACTCCCTACTCCCTCAGAGTTGAACTCAAGAGCACTGGAGGGGGAAAATCAAAATTCACACAGCTGAATTGTTTGAAATGATAAAAGTGGACACAGAAAAACACATCAGTAAAGTGCTAGGCACACTCACAGATGTAACTAGAAAGACAATGACTCAATAAATAAAATGACCACTGAGCATATAATAGACACTAGTAAAACGCTAAACAAAATGATGAAGAAAAATGAAACAAAACATGGGCCAGGGAGATACCTCAATCCCTGGTACTGCAGGAAACAAAAACAGAGAAGAGAAGCGAAAGAAGAAAGAAAGAAAGACAAAGAAATCAAGCAAGTGGAAAGCAAGCAAGCAAGCATGATTGACCATTTTAGCAAGAAAACAGAGTCCATGGAAAGGTATCAACTGGAATCCAGGACATTAAACCTTCTATTGAAAGTGACAGCAACAGAAGTGATCTGTGTGAGGACAGAATGTAAAACCTAGGGGACACAGCCAACTATTGTGACCACATAGTCAGAGATACCTTATAAACAACAAGAAAACATGCACAGTGATCCAACCACAGCTAGATAACATGAACACACTAATCTAAGAATGACTAGAATTAGTGAAGAATCAGAAGGCAAAATAAAGGCATATGTATATTGCTAATAGAAATAGCAATAACTTTTGTAAATATGAGGAACAAATTTAATGTACAGATAAGTGAAACAGGTAGAACCTGAAATAGCCATGATCAGACAATAAAATCCCCATGGCACAGCATACTCAGAGTCTTCAAAGTCCAAAAGAAGAACAGCATTTGAAAAGCGGTTGGAGGAAAGTAACAGATCCCCTGTATAAGTAAATTCTTTAGAATTTTGGCAGGTTCTCGATGTGAACCTTAAAGACCAAGAGACCCTGCAGTGAAGAGTTTCAAACCCTAAAAGAAAGCAACTTCTATCCACACTTACAAATTCTGCACAAGCATCTTTCAAGATTGATGAAAAAAGATGATCTTTCCACAACAAAGAGCACCTTAAAAATTTCATGACCTCTAAGCCAGCACCCCAAGAAATTCTCCAACTTATGCTAGAAAGAGACAATGAAGCAAATAATGCCCAAAAGCCTAACAGAATGAGTACACAAGGTAGGTTAAAAAAAGAAAAAAAACAAAAACAACAAGGTAGGGTGAATTTATCAGCTGAACTGAAAAGGAAGGAAGGAAGTCAACACCATGAAAATAGTACAATGAGAAGAATAAATCAATACTTTTCAGTAATAACTTTTAATATGAATTGTCTCAGTTCCTCAATTAAAAGACATAAATTGCAACAATGGATCAAAATGACAAAATTAGATTGTGTGCTATATAGAAGAAACAGATTTAACCACAAAAAAGAAATTCATAGCCTAGAAATAAAAGAAAAAAAAATTCATGTCATGAGAAACTAAAAAAAAGCAGGAGCAGCTATCTTATTTTCAGACAATGTGGACTTCGGGCTAAAACTGATCAGAAGAGGCAAAGAAGGTCAGTGCATGTTGTGTAGAGGAACAAATTCCATGGGAAGCTGTAACAATTATAAATGTACATATGCCAAACACTGCAAAGGCAATTTCATAAAACAAACACTACTTATCATAAAAATTAGATAAATATATACACTATAATAGTGGGGGACCTTAATATGACATTATCTCAAAAGACCTATCAACTAGCCAAAAAATCAATGAAGAAATATCAGAGTTCAACTAAGCATTTGAACAGATGGATACTGTAAATATTTGCAGTACTCTACTCAACAGCATCAGAATACACATTCTTCTCAGTGCCACATGGAGCTTTCTTCAAAACAGATCATATGCTAGCTCAGATACCATACTTAATTAAATGCAAAATAATTAAAGTTATTCCAGGCATATGTCAGACCATAGAACAATGAAAAGTAAATTGATAGCAACAGAACACACAAAATTATGTAAATGTATGGAAAGTAATACAGATAATTAATACGTCACAGAAGAAATTGAAGAAGCTAGTTCCTATAATCAAATGATGCTGTCAATATAACATACCAGAACCCATGAAATAAGTCCAAAGAGGGAAGTTTATAGCTATTTTACTGATGCACATCAGTAAAATAGAATGAGTACAAATACATAGTCTAATGATATGCCTCAGCCCCAAAACAAATAATTCAAATATAAAGCTAGTATAAGGAAAGAAATTACAGTATAAAGTACAGAAGAAAAATAAAAGAAATTGAGACTGAGAACACAATATAAAGAATCAATGAACTGAAAAGTTGGTTCTTCACTTTATTCATGAAGAATAAACAGGATATACAAACCTTTAGCCAATTTGAGCAAAAAAGAAATACTCGAATCAATCTAGGTAGATGTGAAAAGGGTAAAATAAGAGCAGATACTATCAAAAATCTAGAAGATTGTTTGAAAAGCTGTATAATGCTCCAATCAACTGAAGAATGCAGAAGAAATAGATAGATTTCTAGATATATGAATTACTAAAATAGAACCAAGAAGATTTAAAAGCCCTGAATAAACCAATAATAAACAAGGAGACTGAAGCAGTAAGAAAGTGCCTTCTACCTAAGAAAGCCCAAGGCTCAGTGGATTCTATTATCATGGAAAGCAATGCAGATAAGTAATAGTTCACAGAAGAAATTAGCTCCTACAATCAAATGATATTGTCAATAAAACTTTACCAGAATCTATGAAATAAGTCCTAAGGGAAGTTTATAGCTATGAAGATGCACAGCAGTAAAATAGAGTACAAATAAATAACATGAGCATCAATATCACAGAAGATCTAACATCAGTAGTCCTCAAACTCTATAATGAGATTGAAAGAGAGATAGGGTACTCCGAAAGTCATTACTAGAAGTTAGCATTATCCTGATTCTAAAACCAGACAAAGGGCCAGCCAAATAGCTCAGTGGATTAGAGCACCTGCAAGCAGGCACAGAGGCCAGGGGTGTGATCCCGGGCCTGCCACGCCGGCCTTGCCCCTGGGCTATGCTGAGAGACTGGCTGTGGTGGTGCACGCCTGTAATGCCAGTGCAGGGAGGCTGACACAGGAGGAGCACTGTGAGTCCAAGCTGTACCAAATACATAAAATTAAAAGTAAAATCAAATAAATAAAAAGATAGTAATTCATAACCAAGTGGTCTGCATTTCAGGGATACACAGTGGTTTAACATGAAAGTAAATAAATGTAATGCATCAGGCAAACAGAATCAAACAATCATTTCAGTAGATTCAGGAAAAGCCTTTGAGAAACACAACAACCATTCAAGAAGAAAACCCTGAAGAAACATGCAGAGAAGGATCTTGTCCAAATTTGATGAAAGACCTTGTCTCAGTTACTTTTACTCATTGCTGGGACAAAATACCTAACTCCCAAAATAAAGGAAGGAAAGGTTCGTTTAGCTTACAGTTTGTGGAGGTTTTAGTCTATATTTGGCTGGCTCCCAGGCAGAGTGGCAAAGAGCAGTTCATGACAACAGGAAACAGTGAAGAGCAAAAGAAAGCAGCAGCTGCAGCTTCTGGAAGCCTCTCTCTCCTTATGTTATAAACAAGCTACCCTGGGGCTGGGGGTGTAGAACTCACACAATGCCCACGCCCTCTTCTCCTGCAGGATGAGGATGTTTATAAACTGAGGATCTTGCCTCTCTGCTGAGTCACTTAACTAAACTGCTAACCTTTGTAAGTTGACACAATGTGTCAACCAGTGTAATCCACCCATGGTCAACTTGGCAACTAGACATTTTCTTAAACCAGTTTTTAGGTCCATAAACATGCTTATTAACATTTTACAGCCTGAACATGGTAGATTAGAACCATGACATTTTGCCCCTGTGTACACCCAAAGCCTTATGTACATCCTCTCATGCAAAAGGTATTTTACTCTATCTCTAAGAGTTGTCAGTCTTAATAATTGTAACATGGTTGCAAAGTAAGTTGTAAGTGTCCTCTAAGATCTAAGGCAAATGCTTAGCTGTAAGCCCCTGTACAAATGAAAAGTCAAACATGTTCAATGTTTAATTGCACAAGAAAAACATTACTTTTTTAAAGGCACAAGCAGCAGGCTATAAAGCATTGGGAACAAGCAAGTCTAAAATCTAGAAAGGCAGACATTAAGTCTTGTAGCTTTATGTGGAATGTCTGAAGCAACCTTTCATGAATTGTGAGCTCTTTTTGCCTTCTATGGATCTACCCTTATGGTACTTTTGTTGGTAGCTCTAATGGGTTTTTTTGGGGGACTGGCTTTGCTCTTTCTTTGTAGCTTTTTTAGAGAACCCACATTTTTGGCTTTGTTTAAGTTTTGGGGTTCTTATTGAATAGGCTTTTTACTCTCTGCCTCACACACTGCCCACCCATGGACACACTGCCTGGTTTCCCAGGCCTTCTGAAGTCTATGCAGAAGCCTTCTTACTCTCGGAACTCCTGCAATGCCACGTGGATGATCCCAAGGTCTGCTGCCAGCTGGAGCAGTAGCCAGGCTTTCTTCTATCTTGTCTGTAGAGGTAGAGTGCCTGGATCACTGTGCACTCTGACCCTGATTCCCAGGAACAAATTCTCTATGCCAGCGCCATTCAGGAATCTGGTGTGGTGATCACCTCCATCTTTGAACCTGGTGTAGCTGACACCTCCATTTCGAAACATGGGGCTCTGTAGCTTTCTCTTCAGAGCAGCATCCCTCACTCTTGTGATTCTGAGGCTGCAAAAGGCAAGAACCTGTCACCTCCTGTGATGCCCTCAGGATAGCTTTTTTATTTTCCTGTTTCTCCTGGGCAATGAAGGTCTTAGCTCTATCTTTGTAGTCCACAACTTTCCTGGCACTTTCTTTTTTGGCCAAACTCATAACATTTTAAGTCATCCTGCTTGGCTCTTTGCTCTTGACCTTCAACATATATCTGACTAAAAGTACCCAGCAATAGCCATGCCACTACCTCAACACTTGACTACCTTGAGCTTTCTTTTGCAAAACTAACTAGTTTGTTGCTGTTAATCTCATTCTCAGGCAAAAATCCCTGGACATGAGAAAAAGGCAGACTAACTTTCTACGAAGCCATAACACAAATCATCCACAGCCCAACAACCAATGCAGTTCTTTTTTCTCAGCAGAAACCCTCCCCCATCCTGGTCTTTACAGGCTGGCTTTCTATCAGCATTCTGGTCTTCTGAGCTCAACCAGAATCTCCCAAACAAAAGAGCTGCAGGCATTTCAGCTGTTTGCTGGTAGGCAAAATCTGCAAACCTTTCGTGTCTTGTCCCATCAGCCACTCCCAGAAGTTCATACTCTCCTTTGCCAGGTATAATCACAGCAATGACCCCATTTTGTCTCAGTTATTTTTTACTTGTTGCTGGGATAAAATACCCAACTCCCAAAATTAAGGAAGGAAAGGTTTATTCAACTCACATTGTGAGGTTTCAGGCTATACTCATCTGGCTCCCAGACAGAGAGGCACATGGCAGAGAGTAGCAGTTCCTGGCAGCAGAACAGCGAAGAGCAAATGAAAGGGCAGCACTTGCAACTTCTAGCAAGTCTCTCTCTCCTCCTTATGTTATAAACAAGTTACCCTGGGGCTGGAGATACAGAACTCACATAATGTCCATTCCCTCCTCTTGCACAGAGAGGGTTTTATAAGCTAAGAATCTTGACTCTTGCTGAGTCACTTAATTAAACTTCTAAACTGTCCAAGTTGGCATAATATATCAACCATTGCAGACATTTATGACAAATCTCCTACCAATTTTGTATTAAGTGGAGAAAAGCTGATAGCCTTCGTTCAAAAATCACCAACCAGACAAATATGTCCACTATCACCACTATTATTCAATATAGCACTTGAAATATCAGCCAGGATACATAAGAAAGAGAAGGAAATAAAAAAAAATCTGAAAGAAAGAAGTTAAATTATCACTATTTGCCAATAACATCATCCTTTATAGTGTGTGAAAGTACTTCTAGAATTAAAAACCAAATTTACAAATATAGCAGGATACAAAAATCAACATAAAAGCTCAATACGATTCCTGTATAATGATGATAAATCTACAAGTAAAGAAATTAGGAAAAGAAAATCATTCACAATATCATCATGAATAATTAAATACTTAGAAATCAACCTAACCAAGGAAGTGAAAGACCTATACAATGAAAACTACAGCATCCCAAAGTTAGGACTCTTCTTTGTACACCTGAGGCTGCCCATAGTGGCTCTGCAGCTGTCGTTATGCCCCAAAAGGAACATATTGAATTACATCGTAAATGCTATGGGTACCACTTGGATTACCATGAGAAAAAGAGAAAGAAGGAAAATCGAGGGCTCATGAATGTTCAAAGAGGGGGGAAAAGAAAGAAAGATTGGCCTGAAGGCTAAGCATTGCCACAAAGAGCCAATACAGAGAAAATACAAATGAAGAAAACTATCAAGATGCATGAAAACAAGACAAAAAAAAAACACCACCAAATGAAAGCATGATGAGAAGACTCCAGAAGGGGCAGTACCTGCCTACTTGCTGGACAGAGAGGGACAGTCTTGTGCAAAAGTATTTTCCAACATAATTAAACAAAAACAAAAAGAAAAGGCAGGAAAATGGGAAGTTCCTTTGCCCAAAGTTCGTGCCCAAGGAGAAACAGAAGTATTAAAATTTATTCGAACTGGAAAGAGGAAAAAAAAAGAAGGCATGGAAGAGGACGGTTACTAGAGTCTGCTTTCTTGTAGATGGCTTTATAAGAAAGTCACCTAATTATGAAAGATTCATTAAGCCAATTGGGTTACACTTTAAGAAGGCCCATGTAACACATCCTGAGCTGAAGACACCTTTTGCCTGTCAATATACGGTATGAAAAATAATCCTTCATTGCCACTCTAAGCAATTTTGAGTGTTATTACCAAAGGAACAGTCATGAAGTTGGGTGAGTAGAATGGGAGCAAGTTGGGCCTTGTGACACAAGGAGGCAAGGTTATTTGGGGTAAATATGCCCAGGTGACCAACAATCCTGAAAATGATGGACACATCAAGGCAGTCTTACTGGTTTGACAGATGTTTCATATAGTAACTTCTTACATTTATTGACGACTACAGACCAATCAGGAAAACCATGACTTGAATGTTGCTGATTAACTCCCATGACTACATTCATGAAGAAAACTATTTATTAAATTGTAAAAACATTAAAATTGCCCAGATTTACAAATTGATCTTTTATTAGGTGTCTGCTACATGTTAGTGAGATTGAACCATTTGAAAAAGTAATCAGTCTTTGCATTAAAGAGTAAATACTCAGGAGATACCAGGGATAGCAAATCTGCTGAAATCTATTCTACCTCATCATTTATCATTAGTCCTAAAAACAAAATAAAACAAAACAACAACAACAAAAAACCAAACAAGTATCTGCCCAGGTGAGCTGGGAAGATAGCTTAGTGGAATAAGTGCTTGCCTGGAAAGGTCCTGAGTTTGATCCCCAGTACTACCAAAAGAAAAAAAAACAAACAGTAAGTTTATCCTCAATATAGTCTATTTATAATACCTTAAGAATGGCATTAGAGGGCCAGAGAGGTAGATTAGAGGTCTAAACTGCCTGCTTAGGCAAGCCTAGGTAAGCGCAGGGGCCGCAGTTTGTTCCCTGACACCACAAGCCATGCCAGCCCAATCTCCAGGGTGGGCTGAGTGAACCACGAAAAATAAAATGGCATTAGAAGTTTATTTAGATAATTCCAACTTAGTTGCACTGATGACCTGAAAAGAAAATTTATTTACAGTTAAATAATACAACAAGGTTAGGTGTTCGTCTCAAGTTTTGTGATCTGAATTAAACGGTTATGGCTTAATTGATAAAAAAGAAAACCACAGTGCTCTAAAATGGAGATTGAAGAGGACATCAGAAAATGAAAAGAATTGTTTCTTGTTCTTGCACAGATAGACTCCATATTGTCCAAATGGCTTAACTGCCAAAACTATGCTTTGTAGCTCAACCATAGGACAATCCACCTGGTTAGAATCTCCCTGAGCCCTGTGACCTTTGCAATTCTTTTGGCACACTTCATGACAATGCTCCAAATGAATGTGGAGCCATTAGTCACAAAAGTAATTATATGAAATCTTCCATGTAAATTTAATTTTTTTTTTTTTTTCTGCACTTGGGATTGAACTCAGGACTCTTCACTTGCCAGGCAAACACTTACTCTACTGAGCTGTCTCCCTGACCCTTATTTCTTTAATTTTATATTGCTGACTTGATTTACTTCATGGGATGAGAAACCCAGACTACAATTATTTCCTTCAAAATCATGATAATATTTTGGTTGTTGATAAATTTGTCACATGTTTTACTATGTGGTCATCTGTCTTTACATTGAGGTAGACCCAGGTGCATTATCCTGATATCAGCTCTAAATAAATCTCTTTAGAGTCAGGAGAGAAAATAGGGATTATTTTTCAGGGCAACTTTAATTTTTGGTGATGGCTTCCTACACATCTGTCCTGAGAATACTGAGGCCAAGGGTGCTACAAGTTGCGGGTGAAGCAGGCGGCCTTACAAGGCCAGGATGTCCCATGTATTGCACATTTAGCAAATGCAACTTATGTGCTCTTTGACATAAGTGTTGACACTCTCAGAAGTGTATCAAAAAGCTTCAAAAATTCCACAGGTTCAAATCCAGTCCTCTTGGTCTGTGGCCAGTGGGATCGAGGGGGTACAAAGAGGACCTTCCTTGGCTCTCTCACTCTAGCCATAAAGAACATAATACATTTGTCTATTTGAAGACTGATTTTGGGAGAAGTTTTTCATATCTTTTTCCAAAAAGACTAGATGAAACTCAATTTTAGGTAAAAATTGTGATAAAAAATCATTACTACTATCATTACTGATGATAAATTCATATAACCATATAAAAGTATTTTTTAAATAACTTTATGAAGAAAGAAGTAGCAATGAGATAGTTTCAAAACAGGTTAGTAGGACAGTTACAATAATTATATATATTGCATATTGTTGTCCTTGTAGTAGTACAAAGACATACATAGTACAACATGCAGACATAATATCTTGTCTAAACACTATTAGTTCAAAACTTTCTTCTCACTGAATTAAGAGAAAGTAGCTGTATACCTATGTTATTTTGTATATATACACATATATATTATGTACTTTCCACTGCAAAATGGACCTTCATTTATACCCCCCTTTTTTGTTTACTTTTGTCAGAGATGTATATTCCATTGCATTTATATTTTGTAGGTACATAAATTAAAAAATTAAAACCTTTATTTTAATACTTATTAAATTTATATTAAGAGATATAAAAGCATAAACATTGATATATTCACAGGGCACTATGTGATAACTTTTATAATGTTTTTATCAAGGTAATATATCTCCTCCTTTATATATTTTTCATTACTTTGTGGTGAACGTATTACAAACCTTTTATTTCTAGTTTTGAGAAATATATGTATGTTAATACTATCCATAATCACCAAAAGTTTCACTTTGTAGCTTGAGATTTTGTTTAAATAGAAGAAATGGAGAAATGACCATCCCTCATATTTAAACAGTGTTCACCAGGGGCTGGGATATAGCTAAGCTTGATTTAAACTAGATGCCAATTTAAGTGAGCCCAACAGAAGTTATTTCAATTGAGATAGAGCAGGGGAAAAGATATGTAATTCCTTCCCCATCTCACCTTACCTACCCTCTTTCTTATTGCTAAGAAATGTGATAGTGTGCTTTTCAACCAGATATAAGTGTTTGAAAGGTTATCCACATTTTTATTTATAGGAAGCATTTTTAGCAAGCTGGTGGGCAACTCTTCATTGTACCATTTATTAGTTAGTTGTAAGCTCCTAGTCATTAGAATGATTTATCTCTGCATCTGTTGGTCTAAGGCAAGTTCATAGATTGTTCCTCCTCTCCCTGTTCAATGATGAGGACTAATTTTCTTCAATATGTACTAGTCCCTTCCATCTGTTCATTATCTCTGTCTGTCTGTCTGTCTATCTATTCATCTATCCATCCCACTATTCACCAAACATGTTATTCAGCTGCTAAAGTTTCCGGGTTCCAAGAGATAAATGAACTTTTTTGTCTCAAGAATGCTTCATTCTAGTAAGAGAAAGTTGCAAATAACATTGAAGGCCAAGTGCCAGTGTAGACATAGCAATGAGGCACACTGTGTGTCAGAATGAAGGGACTGACCCTTTTTTAGGTGAAGCATACTGCACACAGATCAAATTCACTTTGTTTACCAAGCAGTTGAAGGAGGGAAGGGCCTCTCTCCTAGACCAAGTATCCTGTGCTGCAGCAAGGAGTAATACTGCAGTGGGGAAATATGCATTACCCAAGGGTGTTACAACATTTGATGTTTCCAAGTGTCTAAGAAGAGCAAAAGTCTCCTCCTCTAGTCTACTCTGGATAGATCAGAAGGGCAATGAATGTCTTCATTGAATGTTTCAGATTAAAAAAAAAAATTCTGAGACATTTAAGAAAATCCTAAATGTCAATGCTTTCATAGGAAACGTTTTTTTCTAGGCAGGCTTTCTTGTAAATTGGGAGTTAAAGTAGAAGGAACTCACTGCTAACTCTAAAGGGCACTACAGCGGAGTGATGATTGCTGTCCAGTGAAATGCTCTGGGATCGACGCTTAGGCCAAGGAGGTGTGCACAGGAGTGATCTTCTCTCCGAACTCTCACAGAAACATGAGATTGATGGATTGTGCTCTTTGCGCTGATCCATCATTTTGCTCTTAGTTGAAATATGTGTTTTGTTCATTAGTCTGACACATGAACATCAGAGACATGCCTGAAAATACATCCTTTTCACCAAGGATTTCCCAAAAGTATTTCTTGTAGCAATGGAAAAGACAGAGACCCACCTGTGGTGACATTTGCATCTTAAATGACAGTGATAGATGAAGGTTGATGTCCACCACGCCCTTATTACAAACATCCACAAAAAAGTGAAGCCACATTTATTTACTTGAACCCTGGGCTACCACAGTGCTTTCTTTACCAGGCCAGTAGGGAGTGCATTCATTTGGATATATTAAGATGATAAATTAAGTAGATAGATTTAAATTTTGACTGTCAATTAGAGAAAGTAAGTGTAAAAAATATAAAGAGTATAGTATTACCCTCTTATCTATGAGAACTATACTTTCAGGAATTCTTAAACCCATGGGTAGTGCCAAACCCTGAAAATATTTTTTACTATACATTCTTTCCTATGATAATTTAAATTATAAATGAAAACCAAGCATGACTTTAACAACACCAATGTAACAAAACAGGCTATTGATACTACTTACAATAATGTCATTTAAAATTTATGTACTGTTTATTTTGGTTATGTTTCATTTAAGAATTGCAATCAATCTTCAGTTTAACTTGAGTACCTGACTGCATGGGGAATGAAACTGGGTAAGGAGTGAGTACTATTCTGTTGTTCACTGTTGTGTGTTTTGCTCAAGGGGGATCACTTCATTCATCAGTTCAGTTATTCACAATCATTTTGTATGAAGACAATTACTACATCTTATCAGCATAACATTAGAATCAGTGCTAAGTACTGTGATGTCAATCACTTGGAAAAGCTCCTGACCTTGCATCCATCCGTGCATCCATCCATCCAACTACTCAGCATCCATGATTAGTCTATGCTTGGCAGACGCCACACCAGGTTCTGAGGATACTGTGGTAAACAAGACCAGACACGGCCAGGTCTCTTTTCTTTTTCCTTTGAACTTTTCATTTTACTAATAAATTCTGTAGGATTCTCTGTGGTTTGTGGTTGGTAGAACAGGCTTGCAGTGGGGCACCTTCTTTTCTAACTATAGAACCAGCTTGAAAGATATGGGAAGAATCCTTTTTGACCCCATAAGGGAGACACAGCTAATCTTTGCATCAAGTTGGGGTTCAGTAAGCAGATTGATCTGATATATATGTATCACGTCAGTATACTATACCAAACTATACACTCAGGTCTATGCAAAGAGAAATATAATGATAGATTTAAATGGATGAAAACTCTAGAGAATTAGTGAATATAAACCATAATAAAATATGATTTTACTCAATATTCTTTTTATCTTACTATGGTTTCAAGGACACTTTTTCGTACTGAAATGACAAGCAGGGCTGGAGAGATAGCTCGGCAGTCAAAGCACCTACGTGCCTGGAAAGGGCAAGAACTCAAGCTCAATACCAGGTACCGCACGCCTGTTGGCATGGAAACCCAGCATGGTAGTGCACACCAGTAATCCCAGTGCTGGGGAGGCAGAGACAGGAGGATCACTATGACTGGGAGTTGCACAGTGAGAACCTGTAACAATAATAAGAGAAAAAGAGAAAGAAAGAAAGAAAGAAAGAAAGAAAGAAAGAAAGAAAGAAAGAAAGAAAGAAAGAAAGGAAAAGAACAGCACAAGACACTGAAATAAAAGCACACCTAGGATATTTTGTGGAACTCTACAAGACTGGTAACTCGTCACTGAGCTTCATCTAATTATTTGGCCAGAGCTTAAAATGACAGGACAAAAATGACAAAACTATTTTACACAAACTGCAGCAATGTTTATGGATTTTCTGACTTTCCCAAAGAAAGATGGGAAGTTTGGTGTTAAACAATTTAAATAAAACGTGATATTTGGGTTGAAAGGAGAAAATTATGAATAAGAGGAACAGAAAGGGGGCTGGCGATATAGTTCAGTGTACTAAGCCCGCTTAGGCAAACATGCGGGGCCGGCGTTCCACCCCTGCCAAGGCATTCTGCCCTGGCCCCACCCCAGGGACACTGAGCCAGCCACTGAGAGCAGGTGTGACCTCAGTGCTGGGGAGGCTGAAAACAGGAGGATCACTATGAGCCTGAGTTCTGTAGTGAGACCCTGTAGACCCTGTATATTTGGTTTATTTGTATACCAAATATATACCAAAAAAAAAGGAACAGAAAAGTCAGTGCAATGACTCCCTGTCACCGAAGTGTCTATGCAGAGCCAGCGTGTGGCACATGCTTCCTGGCCCCACCGGGGACATAGCACCCCATTCCCTTCTGCCTTCCAGCTAGCTGAAGTATTTTCAAGTCTTCTCTCCTTCAAGGCTTGTCCATCTCATAGTGATCTCCGAATTCATTTTTTTTTAAACCTGTATCAGTCTTTTCTGCTTCTGCATCTTTCTTTTAAATACTCATTTAAGGGAGGTGCAAATGGAGGGTGGACAGAGAAGCCCTGCTTTTCAGGTTCTCATTTGTCCAGATAAGAAAAATAAAAGGAAAGTAAAAGTAAAAGGGAAGAAGTGCTCCTGGAGAAAGGATGCTTTGAAGACGGAGAAGCTAAGTCCTGTAAGCCAAGGGACCCAGCACGAACCAGAAAGCGCTCTGAGGCTCTCGTATTCTGCTCTGATGCTTGACTCAGGCTGTGCCTGTCTTGCCTGGCATCAGTGCCAGCTTGGCGTGTTCTCCCATGGGGAGACTGGCCCTGTGCGGGGCTGACTTCATCCGTGTCAGGCGTGGGTGTTGCTGTTCTGTGCGCGTAGTGGCAAGTGTCCTCAATTGACAGGTCATGAGCAGCTGCCCTGGTCATGTTGTCTTGCTTAGGCCTCCCACTACCAAGGTGCAGAACACTCATTAAGCATGCAAGCGGTCCTAGCACCTCAAGATTACTGTATCTATTTACTATCAGATACACATGGCTCATTCTTTGCACCTCAGAAGTGAACATTTTGAGACCAGAAATTCATCTTGCACATATTTCTGTGACCTCTACCTGGAGTAGCCATGCAATTGACCTGAAGAACTTCACTGCACCAGGTAACTCAGAAAGTTCTATATTTGCAGCGTGTGGTTCCAGGAGTCACTTCTAACAAGCAGCGCACTGGTGGATCCTTCCTGGCTTCACAGACCTTCATCCAATTTTGTATACTTTTATGAATAATGTTTGGATCTTCAAGATAGTTAACTTTTTGAACAGTTAAATGAACTGAATTGTGTTTCATCTAGAAGTCATGTTGTTGCAAAGATGTGGAGAAAGATATTTGAGAGCTTGGATGTGGCCAGAAGACTTCAGAGAGACAGAGGCTAATCTCTCCAATGCCTTGTGCTATAGCAGGATGTTGTAACTAGGGCTTTGTTCAACATGTTCTGTTGTCAGAACTGTGCTCAACTCCAACTATTTTCTCCCTTGCATTTCTAGCCTCCACAGGACTCACCCATGTTCTTCCCTAGAGGAGGTCTGTTTCCCTCACATTAGCAATTTTGTCTTGCTTCCAAAGTTACATTGCAAAAGTACTTTATTCTAGCTTCTCCATCCAGTTTATGGGACATTTTTCTTCTTACTCCTTGATAATGGAACTACTAGAAGATTGTAGTAAGAGCATCTAAGAATTTGGCTCTGAACACAAACACAGCCAAATTGATTGTATCTTTCTTTGAACTTTCTCATGGTCCATAATGCTCTTGATACATTTTATAATAATTATTATAAACATAATTTACATGTGCCTGGGGAAGAAAGTAAATGCTTTAATCTTTCTAGCTATTTGATCCCTATTTGTATGGGGATTTAGTGTTTAGCATACCATGTAAGGAATATTTGATCTCCTAATATCAAAAAATGGAAATGTTTAAAAAGATGATACAAAAATAAAAAATATTAGTTAACATATATTGAGTACTTGTGTTTTTTAGTAGCTATACACGTGTTATCTCTGTTGCTAATTCTTACAGCGCCCTAGTGAGAAAGCACCATTTCTGTTATCATTATAGAGCAAAGAAATGAGTTTCCTGGAAGTTAATTAAGGCTATGCAGCATATTGGAAAGTCAAGATCAAGTTCAAGTAGTTTACCTCTGAAACTAATGCTCTGTGTCTGGATAACTGATTCCTTCTGGCTCATAGGAACTGTCCAATGTGCAGAAACTTGTGAGCTAGTTCAAGTCATGTAAGTGGCTGGAATTTGCTCGCAGTATGTGTGGCACCCAGAACAGAGATCCCCAGAACAACGCTATCTTTGCTTGAATGCCAAGAACACATGAATATGCTACTTTTCTTAATGAGGACTTTCATATGTGGAGACCTCATATGAGGGATTTCCGTGTTCTATTTGGGTGGAGGCAATCTACTCATAGGAGTCCTTACCAGTGAAGAAGCTTTCTTCCCAGTGATCAGAGAAAACAATCTGAAAGCAGAAACCAGATCAGGGAGATGCTGGCTAAGAAGCAAGCATAGATACCCAAGAGGTTGAGCACAAGCACTGGCATACAGATTACGGCAAATGCTAGAGTTTAGTTTGTTTTTCCTGGTGATATAGGAGGGATTTAGAGGCTGGTCTTGCAGATACCTGATAAGCAATTTTTCCTTTTTTTTTATATATATATTTTAGGGAAGAGTCTACATGGGTTCAGGGTTTCACTACTACCTCAGACTCATAGTGATCCACCTGCTTATAGCCTCCCAAGAGCTGGATGATAAGTAACTAAAGCAGGAAAAAATGTGGCATCTCTGTATTAACTTTATATTAGCCTCTGTTTTTATCTTAAACTTTGGCTCACATCCCTGCTCAGCTCTGGGTGTAGCCATGTACTCACTCAGGAAGTGGCTTTCTACAAACCAGCCACACCAGGTCTACTAGTCCTAAATTTATCTCATTTATCTCATCCTCCTTCAAGACTGAGAATAGTAAGATAAGAGGACTGAGGAAATTTTCAGGATTTGCAGAAACATCAAATCACCAGCGTTCACAATATGTGCTCCAGACCCCCGGAGTGGCACCTAGAAGCCGCTGTGATTGCTGCTGGCCTACAGGTACTTTGGATTTCAGGGCGTCAGATCAGCCTCTGATGAGGTCAATGCTGAGCAGGAGCAGTCATCTTATGGGAGCTGGGTGGCTCCCTCAAGCCGTTCTCTGGAGTAAGCTTGGAGAACCAGCCATGAGGTAACAATCAAGCATGCCATGGCATGGCCAGAATATCCTACTGGTCACCTATCCAAATCACCCAGCTATGAAAATCCCCAGCTTTTGCCTTTGTTCTTCTTTTAAATAAAACTTAAAAGTTTCTGTCAGTCACTCCAAGACTTGAACCCTTTAACCTTCTTTCTCAGCATAGCTATTTTCACTGAACCTTCTTTCTTGGCCTTCACCACTTTGCGGCTCTTGACTGGCATTTAGCGACAGGAGGCAGTTCCTGGTCCACTGGGGTCCTAACAACCAGGCTTTTACTGTACAAGTGCAGTAAGAGAGGTAGTTATCAAACATTTATTGTAATATTTCTTCCCTTAATTATTATATTGTGCTACATCCTGTTAAAAAGAACAGAAAATGGAAATACAGGGAGGTTAAGTAACCTATCCAAAGATGGAACAAAAAGATTCAACAATCTTTGAAGACTGTTGATAATTCTAAACATGATTACAATCTTTTCAGTAACTACAAGCTTACATTATTTCCTCATTGCTGTACAGTGTATTTTAGTAAACCTCTTCTTCACTACACCACATCTCCTCAGAGTTTTCTTTCTTTTCCTTTCATATTTAGTTTTAGTTCACTTTAGTACATCTGAAGTACCTGAAAACTAGTCAAGGTAGAATCCAAAGATATGTAAATTGCTTAAAGAAAATAGAGTCAATAAACATCCATACATATATCCATGCTTCGATGCATCCGTCCATCCATCCACCTGTCCATCTGCCCATCCGTCCATCCATTCATATATCCATCTATCCATTTGTTGTATAACGAGCCAACAACTTACTGAATTTAACAAAAAATTATAAAGGAACTTTTACAAACACAGTTGTAGATATTTGGTTATAAGTGTTTAAACAGAGAAAACACATTTTTGGGGTATTAGTTATTTTTTATAGAATATAGAAAACAGAAAAATTAGGAATAATACAGAATTTCAAATAAATATTCATCAAGCAGTTTAACTTAGAGAGATAGCTCACTGGCATAAGTACCTTCCTAGCAAGTGCAATATCCTGAGTTTGATCCCTGGTACAAAAAAAAAAAAAAAAAAAAAAAAAAAAAAAAAAAAAAAAAAAAAAAAAAAAAAAAAAAAAAAAAAAATCACACAGACTTTCACTAAACAAAATAAAAGGAATTTGACCATAATTGTTGTATAGCATAATGCTGTATTTAAATAACTTTAGTTTGCCAGATATAGAAAAATTCTAACAAAAACTATTAGAAGAAATCAAAAAGGATAAGAAAAACATTAAGCATTAATGGGCTGTGAAAGAGAACAACTTCCTCTGTGAGTGGTGGAGTGGTGGTGTGTGCCTGGAGGCTCAGGCAGGAGAATCATTGGGAGTTTGAGACCAGCCTGGTACAAAGTGAGCTCAAGGCCAGCCTGGGCTCCATTGAAAGACCCTGCCTGAAAAAAAGAAGAAGAAAAGAAGAGAATACAAGAGAAGAGAAAAGAAGACAAGACAAAAAAAGAAAAAAAAATTTTCAGCCCGGACAAAAAGCAATTTAAAAAGTCTAAACCTACCATGTTTTCATAGAGTTCAATGGAGTAATACACAGTCCTTCTATCCCCAGGTACAAAGTATTATCTGGAGAACTTGGGGCTCGTGTATTTTTAAATTTTGCATTTGGGAAAATCTTCAGTCACATAAGACAGAAATCTACTCTTGTAGCCTCCTTGCCTTTTATAGCTCTTCTTTCTAGCTTGCCCTCTTTCTTTTGTCCTTCCCCTGGATAAACCAAGTCTCATCTAGAAAGGCATCATTTAAAAAGCATAAATAAAGAGATTGGCTTCAAATAAAGAGCTGTTATTGAGGCCATTACGTAAAGAGACATTACAAATACTTTGGAAACAAAAGATAATAGAGACACTCAAATCTTATTCCCAACAGCAAGCCCCTGAACCCAGAAGGAAGAGTCACAAAGGGGAACAGTGCTCACGGAGAGACAGAGGTCCCCGAGAAGCGAGGCATGTGAGGCATGTGGGCAAGATCAAAGCAAAGAAGCATAATATCCCCTTCCTTCTGCTATGGCTCCCCTGCTGGTGCCTCCCATGGGCTATTCCAACCAGCAGCTACAGAACAAAGAAATATGGGTGATTCAGGTCAGCAACTGGGAACTAGAAAAGCAGAGACCAGATCCAGCAGAAGACAAAAATGAAGTTTCCAGCATATAAAATTTGAATGAAGTCTCAAGTGGCTACATAATTGTTTGCAAGTTAATAAAGGAAAACATCTGAAACAAAGATGTAGTCTTATAAATAGTGAACTTTAAGACAGCATTAAAAAAATACTTGTAGCTAATGAGGGCTTCCCCTTAATCACACTCTATGTTCCTAGAACACCTAGAGCTAAGTCCTGCTTTCCATCATTGACAAACTTCCAAGCCAGTTCTTGTTTCTGATTTCATTAACTAGTGTGTTTTGCAAAGAAAATCCTGAAGCTCAAGGAAAAAAAAAAAAAGACTAGGAAATAAGAAGGTCTGAAGGTCCTAACCAGACTTGCATTCTCTTTTACTGTTATTAGTGCAGAATGAAACAACTGGCACTAAAGAAGCTATCTGTGGAACAATTGAACTGAAGGTGAAAGCAAACCTTTTTTGTCCTGTAGTCATTGTTCTTTCATAAATAGACTTGCAAAAATAATCCACTGATATATTTGTGGTTTTTTTGTTTGTTTGCTTTGTTTTGTTTTTTGTATTTTAGGGAAGGGTCTACAGGATGTTCAGGGTTTCACTACTAGATTGGACTTGTAGTTATCTGCCTGTTTACAGCCTCCCAAGAGATGGAATTACAGACATGCACCACCATGCCCACTCTCAGTCACCATCTCAGTGCACCCCAGGGGCAGGGTTGGCATGGCAGGCCCAGGGATTGAAGCCCCAGTCCCTGCACCTGCTTGCAGGTGATTTAATCAGCTGAGCTATTGGTCCAGCATACCACTGATATATTTGGAGCAAGGAAGTGTGAACTTCTGCATCGTGACACTTAGCCAGCAGGTGTCATGCAAAATACTATGTATGTCTTTCTCTGCTCATTATTGTCATAAAAACAGCACATGCAATTCAGCAAAAGTTCTCATAAGATTTCTATACCAAGAACTATCTTCTTTCCCCTTGAGAATACATTGTAAGTTTAATAAAAATGAATTTCTATTTTAAGGGACAGAAGCCAAGCAATTTTTGACGTTGGCAGGCTCGTAGCTCAAATATAACACTTTTTAATTTTTTTCATTGAGTTCTACCACTGCATTGTTGCTTGATAATTGTGCTATTTCCAAATGCATAGAGGGCACAATAAACTTAGGGCTCCTTCTGGTGACATTGATTTTGTTCCTGTGATAAATGGTATAGGCTATTGTTGTAAAACAAAATCATAAAGATTAATGATTCTGAGTCCTAGACTGTACAAATGCTATCATTCATCACCAAATATAATTATTAAGCACACAGAGTTGCTTCTTTACTCACAAGCAAGAGGACAGTCATGTTCTTATTTAAAGCTGCTCATATCATACCGGATTATTTTTTTATTTCATAATATATTGAATGGGAACTTTTCCTGGTTGAATCCCACTTTATTTCACACAGTAGAAATCCCATAGATCTTCACACTTTTCCCCTTTTCTGTTAGCTATATCATTCTCAATATTTATATCACTTTCTGAACCAATGACCTTCTGATTTGTTGCAAAATCAGAATTCTCCCTCTCTCTGAATTTTAAGTCTACTTCTCTGGTGCTCTGAGCTCTTTTTTGATCCTGGACTAGGGCATCTGCACCAATGGGAAGTGGTGCTCATCGGATGGCGCTTGTCCTCAGAGCAATACATTATAGTTCAGGTGTCTTGAACAAGAGCACTGTGTTTTCCCCCGGATCTGGAGCCTGGATGTCCAGGATCAAGCTTTCCATGGAGGACAGTTTTGGCTCACAGGCAATTGTTACCATTTCACATTATATTTTGACTTTTCTGTGTACATACTCTTTCTTTTTTACCTTCTTAAGTGTATCAATCATATTGCATTATGTTCCAACAGTTATGGCTTCATTTAACCTTAACCTCCTTTTCAAAGGTCTTATCCGGGAGTAAGAGCTTAATATATGACTTCTTTTGGGGGTGAGGACACAATTTAGTGCACAATGTGGTGCTTCCTTTGAAGTATGTGACTAAATACCCTGGGCCTTTTCCTCTCAGCACCAGAAGCCCAACACCAACCAGCCAGAGAACTGTCCTAGGACGCCGAGTCACAGTTGCTCCTCTAACTAGAAGTTCACATAGGCCAAGTCTTCTCTTGCTTCTTCCAGCTGCATCCAGGTGGTGCCTGTTTCCTGCATTTTCAGTCTCATTAGCCTTTGCACTGCCTTTGGTTATTGCTACTCTTCAACGATTGTTAACCAATTCTACTTCAAGCCTCCTTCCTTCCTTGAAATGCCTAGTGTGGTTTCTATTAATGATCTCTAAGAAATTAATGAACTAGCCTTGTGAATGGGTGGAATTAATGAACTTGCCCAGTTGTAAGATCTGTTAGTGAAGAACAGAAACATGCCTAGATTTTTTATGAAATAGTGGAAAGCCACTGTCATTGATGCAAAGTGACTGGAAAGCAAGTATTTGGAAATGGTGTGAAATGATTTCAGAGCCAGATAACTTTCTTCAAAATTGAAATTTATTAAATTGCAGAGGAAAGCCATAACACAAGTTTTTACAAGATTATTATAGATGTTATATGTTTGAACATATTTATGATGATAAAACCAAAAATCAGTTAGGAGCCAGTTGCGCTCATCCAAGTCAGAAATAATGCAAGGGCTTTATTAGAGCAGGCAATGGTAGAAGTAGAAGATGTAAGAATGTATTATAGTAGTAAGTTATTATTGTATTGAAATGGTGAGATTCTTTCCACATCAGACTGAAAATTAGAAAAACAGTTTCTTAATAAAGCCAGCCATTGGACCCTTCCCAGGTTACAGATCTTTAATGTTCAGCCGATGTCCAAACCTGCCCAATCATAACAGATCAGAAGCACATCCAGCCTCCTCTTTAGTTCCATCTCTGTTTAAATACCTTCTTGGTTTCCAAGACAACCACAATGGAAAGCCATGGTTGACTCAAGAAGTCATAGGTTTTGTTATAAGATTTAATGAAAGGAAATACTTTAGCTCCTCAGCTTGTAAATAAGACTTTTGTTTAGAGATGAGTCCATTGTATACCAGTTTGTCATTAAACACTTCATTTGTTGGGGGATAAAAGGAGTCATAGGAATCTTCTTTGTAATTAGTTCTGTTTTCCTTATATCTCTTTCATGTTTACCATATGTAGCAAAGGTGGGGAAGGATTGAAGGAGTGGGAAAGGTGGATTAAAGGCTAATTTAGAGCTTCTTTTGCTAGGATAAAATCAATCCAGTTAATAGCTGCTACCTCCTACAATATAATAATAACTAAATGTATGCTAGGATTGAAAAGCCATTTTGCTAAACTATTGGGTATAGGATGATGGAAAAGGAAAAATAGTCAAAATGATCTCAAGGTTCTGGTGTGCAGTTGGAACAGTGAAGCTTCCATCAACAGAAACAGCACCATCTTTTTTTATTAGGGTGGGGGACAGAGAGCAGGAAGGATGCTTTGAACATGCTGCCCTTCAGGTGTCTACCAGATACCTTAGATATCACTAGACTCTTGTACTGTAGATTGGAAGGTTCATTCTCAGGTGGAGATAGAAATTTGAGGTGATATGGGTATTATTTAGCACCATGAAACTGAATATAATTTAGGGAGCATACATATGATAGTGAAGAGATATACCAATATAGAAAGATGGAGTAGAAGTGGAAACATCAGTAGATGGAAGATCATCCCCTAAAACAGGATGATCTATGAGAAGTGGGTATCCTGGGAGGTAACAGTGAGAAAGTTTGCTGGAGGGGTGATAAGCAGAGACAAAGTTTTTTCACAGGTCAGCTGTAAACAAAGAGGTCAGCTGTCACAATTTGAAAGTCACTGGTGCCCTTCCCTCATGAAGCCAAGTTCCTGAGGAGTAATGAGGCCCAATGTCTACTTACATTGGGATCAAAAGAGAGTAGATGTAGATAAAAATAACAGCCAGAGAGTGCGGACAATTTATAAGTCATTTTCTTTCTTCTGTTCTACCTTTGCACCCTCCCAGCCCCTCCTTTCCTCTTTCTTATAAAGAGCAAGACAGGAGTGGGTGTTAAGTGAAGTGGTAACGTAGGGAAAGAGTTCATAAAGAATGCTTTTAGAAAACTGTGTGTGTGTGCATTGTTGGTGAAGCCTCCTGAAATAAAATCTGGTGCTTCAGAGGGCAGGGGAGAATCGCGGCACTGAAGTTCCTGAGGAGGCAAGAAGGCATAGAATGTAGTCTACAGGTGAAGAGCTACCCGGTGATAACCAAGTGCTTCGTGACTAGTTTTGAATTATGCATCATACTTTACTTTCTCACTTAAAGCTTGTGGATGGCTTCTCACTGCTTTAAAAAAAAAAAAAAAAAAAAAAAAAAAAAAAAAAAAAAAAAAAAAAAAAAAAAATCCACAATCCATGCCCTTGTTCTTCAGGTTTGACAGTATTTGACTCATCTACAGAGTCAAATGGCTTTTCAAATTATCCATTACAACTCCCCCTTCCATACAAAGTTCAACCACCCTTTCTGTGCATACGCAGAGCTAGCTTCCTCCTCCTCCTCTCCCTCCTCTTCCTTTTCCTCCCCTGTGTTCCTCCCCTGTCCTCCTCTCCACTCTTTCTTCCTTCAGACCTTTTCAACTTGCTGTAACCTTTGCCTAGTAATCTATTCTTTTGATGTTTTATTGGTTTCCTGTTTTTCATACTTCAGTTTTTGGCTTTTTCAGAATATCTTTTCCTAATATAGGCTCAGGTTACATTAATATAACCTATTAATATTTTGTAATTATTTTATATTTATTTCTTTTCTTGCTCATTTTTTTCCCAACAAGAGCATAGGTTTTAGCTATAGCCCTAAAACTGAGTAAAAGAGTCTTGCACATACAAACAGGTTCTCATAAAACCTCTTTATTAAAACAAAACTATAACCTTAGTATCCCAAAGTTGTCTAGATTTAAAGAACATTTATTACTTTTAGTGTACATGCAACCATAATTTGAGCTCCCACACTGGATAATTACAGGAAATCTAGCTCTTTCCTTTGAGGTTTGGAGCTCATTTCTTATATGTCCTAGAAATGAATCCTGCATTCCTTGTCACATCTCTTTCTCTTACAGGTTTCCTCCAGCTGTCTCTTGACCAATTTGTCATTTCTGACATGCTTTATCCTGTAGCATAGGCACAGGTCCCTAAACTCAGATAGTAATATTCTCTTATGTAAATCTATTAACTTTTGAGAATAATAAGATTGCAACAATAACCTATTTAGTACTGTCTGTAAATAAAGGCACTGTTCTAATAATATTATTTTTACTCTATATGGATATATGTATATTGAGACATTTTTATTTCTGTACACCCAATATCTATCTATATGTCTATCATCTATCTATCTGTCTGTCTATCTGTCTATCTATCTTATCTATCTGTCTATTCATCCATCTAGCTACATAGTAATCCCTCCAATAGTTATGATGTAGGTTTGTTATTCCTATTTTATGGATAAGACTCTGAAGTATTGAAAATGGATGTTTCCAAAAATGTGCAACTGATAAGTTACACCAGGATTTATGTCCAGGAAGCTGGCTTGTAGATTTACTTTTTTATTTACTTTTATGTATTTAGTAGAGTCTACAGGGTCTCACTGCACATATCAGACGTGTAGGGATTCTGCTGTTTACAGTGTCCCAGATGCTGGGATTATGGGCGCAAGTCACCACACCCAGTCTCAATCCTGTCTCAGTGTGCCCTGGGGGTGGGGCTGACACAGCAGGCACAGGGATGGAATCCCCAGCCCTCCCATCTGCCTAAATAGGTACTTTAATCTGTGGAGCTGTCTGGCAGGCCCCTAGATTTATCTTTTTAAAGGAAAGGGAATTATAATGCAGAGAAGGAAAAATTTGAGTTAGTTGTCTAATAACTTTTCTTTCACTATGCTGGCCATTCTCACTGGTACAAATGGTCTGAATGTTGGATGTATTTTTTCTTTTCCAATGCTGGCTTATTTCCATATTATGGGAATTTGATTTTTTCTCTTTAGGGTGAATTGATTCTTTTAATTATATTCACTCTCACTGCTTCTCCTCAAACAGAGGGAACCAATATGTCTAAACAACATCATAATCTCTGCAAACACAAAATCACCTTAAAGTAACTAGAGCCTTTTATGTGCTGAAAGAACAAAGGAAGAGCCTTAACAGTGTGATCTGAAGCATGTGTACTGTCCCTTCTCTACTGCCTTGTGTCGGCATGGCAAAAAATGCCACCAAAGAAATTCCTTTTAAAAGAAAAAGAAGACATTAACATTTGCCCTAGAATTTAGAAATGGTTTTAGTTTTTAACCTGAGACACTCTTGTCCTTGCTTTATATGCAAAATACTGCAAAGGTTACATGAAACAACACTGACATTTGTTACTTCCAGCAGCTAGGAAGAAGAGGCAAAAAGAGACAGCATGACATATGACTTTAAATGTTAGAGTGGATTTCTAGAAAATAGCAATGTTTCATTCAGCAGAGATGTACTGCAATGCCTGAGGCCAGAAGTGAGAAATCCAGAGTGACCACTGCACACATTTAAGAGCACATTCATGTGAACAGTTTTTCTCAAAGAAACCTCTTTTGAGGCAAGAGGCTCTTATAAAAGGGTGATTCTCATGGATAAACTCAGAAGACTGAGACTTCTAGGGTATCGGGACAATATAATTAGAAGAATAGCAACATAAGAAGTTGTTATTGATTCACCATTTCTCAACCGGGCCTACTGTTAAGATTTGGGTAGAAAATTTGCCCTAATATCTCATGTTTTCAGAGGTAGCTGTTTCGAGGGTGACTGGTCAAGAGGATGCTATGCTCACCAGTGGACTACATTAATCCACTCAGGAGCTGATGGCTGAATGTGCTGGGGTGGGCCTGGTGAGGAGAGAAAGCCTCAGGGGTGTGACCTGAAGGACACATTTGGGTCCACGGCTCCTCCCCCCTCACTCCTTGTTTCCTGCTGCCATAAGCTGAGCAGGAGTCCTTTTCCAGACCTTTTCATCTCTGATTTCTACTTTGCAACTGGACACGTAACCTGAACCCTCCAAAACCCAGAGCCAAAATAAATTTCTTCTCCCTTAACTTGCATATATCAGGTGCTTCATACCTGCCACAGAAAAGGGATTAAACAATAACCAAACAGACACAATCTCTGCCTTTATGTAACTAGTGTTTACTACTTCTTACCAGATACCAGACTGATGCTAGTGTGTGCTATTTTTGGAGATGTTTATTATTGTTGTTCCTCAATTAAATTTTGAAATAGCTTTAATTTGGAAAATATTATATAAAATAGAATAACAAACATAACACTTGGAAGGACTGATTCAGTGACCTGGGGGTAAGCCAGGGAGCTGGGTCTTAGAACCAGCTTTGTCTATTCCGAGGCACAGCAGCCTGTTGCTTCTGTTGACTGTATGTGCATCTCCAAGTGCTCTCATTTCTGTGCATGAATTTCCTATTCCTTTACCACTTGCTCTAGGCTCCCAACTTCTGCTACCTTGTCTGTAGGTGTTTCTATTCATTGCAGATTTGCTTTCTACACACAATGGGTGTATACTCACCATTGGTGTCTCTTATTGTAATTATCACATTTCTGAAGAGTGCATTTGTCAGTCAGCATCTCTGTACAACTCTAGTTTACCTGGCTTTTATCAACATGTCATTTTTAGTCCAATAAATTATCTAATAAGGGATTATTTAGGTGCTCATATGGGCAAAGTCATGTTTCAACAAGGTCTTGAACACACATAGACCAAGATTTAAGGCATAGACAGTTTTCCTGTGTTCACTTTATTTTTACGGGCACAGGGTATACCCATGACACTGACTGCCCTGCAAGCTCCATTTCTTTGTTACAGTTCACAATTTGTTGGTCAGAAGTACCTGTGGAGGTGGGTGGGAGGACAGTAGCAAAGTTATGTCCCGTTATTCTCTAAAAGCCATTTCTTTTTATTGGCGGAACCTGGGATTGAACTCAGGCCCTTGCACTTGCCAGGGAAGCGCTTATACCACTGAGCCATCTCCCTGGCCCCTAAAAGCCCTTTCTTAATCATCTGTGGGTGACACATTCACAGAGTGCTTGCTCTGTGCCGTTGTTCCTCTCACTCCTGAATCTTGGTGAGCGCAGCTACTTTGGAAGCACCGAATCCTTACAGGCTTCGCCGTGAATTCTGCCTTTGTAGTTCCGTGTCCAACATGACTTCTTGTACAAGCTGCTTGGTGATGCGATCTCTGTCCAGTCCCTTTTGTGGTCTTCCACTGTCCAATTATGTGAGGTCTGTTTCCAGGAATGCATTCTTAATTCCAAAACCTTCAGCCTGACACTTCTTTATGGATTAAACTTTGGCTGGTTCACCAACAAACATAAATGCTAATTATTCACAAGATAGAAAGCAAAATGGCAATTAATTATCCTCAGGTAGAATTTATAGAATTATTACTTAAAACAGGTCTGATCTCTTAAGAAGTATTTTTCCTACTGGGAAAGACCATATGTTATACATGACTTGGTACTGTAGTGCTCGGAGGTTTTTCTAAACAGGCCACCTTTTTTGTGCTGATTTACGAAGAATACCTAACATGAGCATGATGAGAGGTGAAGGATAGACTCTGTGCCAGATTCACTGTATTATATTGCATATAATACAGAGATAAAATCTGACTCTTTTGGGGTTTTTTGATTCATTGTTGTGGAACACAAAAAATTGTAAAGTTCAAACTAATGAACCATAGTTGTTTATGTAAGTGTCTAAAGAAACTGTGTCAAAGATTGTTATAATTCCAGTAAGCTGACATGGAAAAATATTTACTAGTTACACCTTGAAAAGATGAAAAAGAGTTGAAGATCATTTCAAAATATGCATTCTGCATCACTGAAGAGCATGGTTTATATAAATACTTTATGATCATACTATTTTATATTTAATGTGCACATTAACTTTTATGAGTATGTGAGAATTATTGAGAACTGCATTTCATATAAAGTATTTCAGGTACTTTGTCTCATGCATTTAAAATACATTGCTCAACATGCAGCTGATTCAAGTGTTTTTTTTTTGTGTAGTTTAGTGATGTCATTCTAAAATGGTTTTAGATTTATAGCAAAGTTGAGAAGATAACATTTTACAGCAATATGAAACATCTTTTAAAATAAATTAAGCTTAAATATGCCATGAATTCTTCCATGTAAGGAACTTTAAATGCAGATAAAGAACAAAATTAATGACAGATAATTGCAATTAGGGAAACATCTTGGGAGACAGATATTTTTCAAATGGGAAGGGGACCAAGAGAGGGAGGGACGGGGAGGCACCTTGGGAGAGGGATGAACAATGATGTGTTATGTCAGGGACCAAGGTCTACAAGACATGAAATCATTATGTACCACAGACATTGAGAAATAACAATTAAAACCCCAAAAAAGAAAAAACAAATTGTTAACCATTATTAACATAGTAAAGAAGTAGTACTTCTGTTCACAAATGCCTCTTTTTGCAAGCAATGGGTTTGCAATTGGAAGCATTTGGCAAAACTGTGACTCTGTGAGCTCTACACAGGGTACAAAGCTGACACAGTTATCTTCGCAGCAGGACCAGGAATGGGGTCCTCTTCAAATTAAGCTCATGAATCGAGCTGGCCCTGTATCATTAACTACTCCACAGTTTATACTTCAAACAGATACTCCTGGGTTTTAACCAGCATCCGTTTTCTAGTTTACAGATTCAATCCAGAATATAGTAGTTGTGTTTCCTCTGTTCCTCTGACTCTGGCAGGCCCTCAAACTTTGCCAGTTTTTAGAAGGAAAACTCAAGTAGTCTGTAAAATGTCTCTCAATTGAGGTTTATCTGAATTGTGTCTCTGAGTTGCCCTGGGCTTATGGGTAGTTTTGAGGAAGGCTACAGATAAAATGTCATTAAATCATTGCATTGTGTCAAGAATAGTTTGACTCACTACTCTTGTCACCCCACTTACCTGGCAGAGATAGTGCCTGTCACGTTTCTCTACTGTATAATTATTGTCTCCCTCCTACCATCTCACAACCATATCTAGTCACTGTATGAGTGTGCTGGAGCCAATGTAATAAAAGACCATGTGATGAGTACCCTAAATAACAGAAATTTACTGTCTCATTAATTCTAGAATGTATTCATCAGCTTCATCACTGAGACATAATACTTAAGGTAGTAAACTTATTAGAAGAAGTTTAATTTGGCTCATAGACTCTGAACTTTCACTCTAGAATGGTTTACCCCATTGCTTTTGGGCTAGTGGAGAGACAGGAGCCTCTGATGAAGCAAAGCACTTTATCTCCTGCCTGGTGGGAAATGGGAGATATGGGAAGGGTCTGGGCGTCCCAATATTTTCTGTAAGGGAACTTCCAATGACCTAACAGGATCCCACCTACTGCAGGTTCCAGTCTTTCCCCAAGTCACTGAGAATCAACTTTAAACTCATACATGTTTGGCAGGCATCCTAGTTCTGAACTGCATCTGAACCTGACCCCCAAAGTCCAAGATCAAGGCATCAGCAGGGCGGATCCCTTCCGAGGGTGGTGCAGGAGAAGCTGTTCTGCTGCTCATCCTAGCTTCTGCTGCTTCACCAGCTGCCTGATGAATTCTTCTTTGGTTAGTAGCCATACCATCTTCAGCTCTGCCTCAGTCTCTGTGGATCTGTTGTCATGTTTGTATCTGGGTCTAAATTTCCTTGTTTTACAGATGAATGAGTCCTTCTGCATCTGAGGCCTCCTTACTCCAGTATGAACTTCTCTTAACCACTGTGTGGCGTGGCCCTATTTCTACAGAAGGTCACATGCTGACGTTCTTGGAGCTTATGGATTTGCAGTGGGTGGGAGGCACAGAGCCTCCCATGACAATCAATGCACAAAGTACAGACATGCCTAAGCCATTAGGAATTGCAACCAATGTCCCTGACAACAGAATGTCCACATAGGTGAGTTGTAGTTCTTCTGTATGGAAAATTTGATCCCTCTATCATGTACCATTTTTTGGTAGACCATTTATTGATATCAGAATTGAGTTATTAGTAAATATTTTATACTTTGTATTTTAACCCAATACTATTTACTTATTTTGTAGCTCAAATTGCTTCATCCTTAGGCTCTTTGGAGTACTTTAGGTAGGTTTCTGTGATCTTTCATCATATTCTATTCTCATCTCCACGTTGTGAGGTTCTTTTGACTCCCTTTATCCAGTTCCAGAACTTACTGCTCTCTGACACTCAGAAGATTTAGAGTTATTTGTATATGCCCTACCCCAGCATTGTAACCAACCACTGAGGACCCAAGAAACCTTGGTTCCATTTGCTACAGAATAATATTAAAAACTAAGTTCTGGGCAACTGTGATCTCTCTCCACGTGGTTCTTTCTAGTCTCTTCTCTGTGCATATCTGTAACTTCTCTTACAACAGTGAGAAATATGGGGCGGGCCTACCACTTGCCCTTCATTTACTTAATTGTTCAAGTCCAATATACTTGCATAGTGGTTTTCATTTACTTTTAATCTACAGGATTATTAAAGCATAAATATTAATAAACCAAGCATAAATATTTAAATATGTACAAATTCCACAGAGTAATGGCTTACGTTTCCCAAGAATAGCTGCAGACAAAACTGAAGGAATATAATTTCTTCTCTGGATTGTTAATGAGGACAGTGTCATTAGTAAAGTGCCATTGACTTTCTCATCACTGGAATGTGTTATACATGAGACTAATTTGAATAAATGGCACAAACATCAGCTTCATATTTTCAACACAGGAGTAAATTATAAAATTTATGCAATCTCTCTTCATATATATGTTAGTTACATACCTAAGTTATGTTTATGTTAGTATATATACACACATATATCCTATATAACAGAAATTTACTGTCTCATTAATTCTGGAATGTATCAAATATACATAATCAAATATAGTAAACTTCATTGTAAGAATTTGTTTTTGGTACTGGAATTGAACTCAGGACCTTGTACCTGCCAGGTAGGCACTGTGCCGCTGAGCTAGCTCCTTGGCCCAAGAGTTTCTGAAATGTATTGTTACAGGGATAAAAGTGAAAAGTTTTCTCCATGTATTTTCTGTCTTGGATGATGACAGAACAAGAAAGTCGTTGAGGTCAGAGGGGTTATATCAGAAGAGTGCCAACTATCTCAAACATATGAAAGTGTAAAATTTCTCTATCATACGTCTCATAAAAATTTGCCCCCCCTTTGTATGCTTAGCATGATCAATAGCCAGTTTTCTTTCTCTCTCCCTCCACCCTTTTTTGATTGTAAGTATGGTGAAAATTGTAGAGTACGACATAACAAGGCAAAGTAAAACAAAGCGAGGTGTTCACGCAGGTGGGTGTTGTATATGAATTTAAATCTCAGTTTTGTCTCTGTGTATCCAGCTCTCCCCTGGTATCGTCTTGAAGTCTGGCCATCTCACGTGTCCCAGCTGCTGCGGCGGTGACCAGCTTCGCACAGGCACCAGCGCTAGCCTTTGACCCTCAGCCCCACTTCTGATCCTGTCATTTCTCTGCTCACGTCGCTCGGAGACCAATGCTTGGCAATCTTGTCACTGCCATCAAGCAAGGAGCGTGATAAATTTTCTCCTATGAAATTAAAGTCCAGACACGGCTTTCCTCTATGGCTCTTAATTTGTAAACGCTTGTGGATCTTCCTGCCTATCGCGTTAGGGGAAGGGTTCTAGGCATCACATGGCGCCTGGCCATGTGCGAGTCTCAGGGCCTCTCCGGGAGCTGGAGTGGGCATACGGGGCCACAGAAAGGGTTGGGGAGAATAGTTTTATAATCTTTCTCTTTGTTGTCTTAATCCAGCATGGCTGCTACTTAAAAAAAAAAGAAAGGCCTTAGACAGGGTACCAAAACCAAAATTACAAAAACCAAAACCTTTGTCTCCCAATCTTCAGACTGGAATAAGGATGCAGCGTGCGTGGAGCCTCCTTTCGAGCCCTTGTTGGTCTTATGCTCACTGCACCCTCCCGTGGCAGCGAGAACTGCGCAGCCTGTTCTGAGGATGATGCTTTTCTCCACGCCTCACTTCATATCTCAGATCGAAAGACGCGTTTCGCTTCATCTATCTGTAATCTCCTGACTTTCTCAATAAAGCTCAGGTCCTGTGAGACCCTCTGACAATTACAAACCGCTGAAGAAAAAGAAAAAAAATGAAGAATGTTAAGACTTCCTCCCTTGGTTCAATGAGAAGAAAGGTTTATATTAATATTGTTTAGACAAGATATCATGTCTGCATCTTGTACTCTGAATAACTACTACAAAGACGAAAATGCTCTGGTTTCTCTTCAGATCATATAAATCTTTCACCTTTTACAAAGACAACAATATGCAATGTATTAATTATTTTAACTGACCTACTACCCTGTTTTGAAACTGTTTCATTGCTATTTTTTCTTATTAAAATGAATTAAAAATTAAAAAGAAAGACTTCCTCTCAAATCATTCAGAATGCAATTTAGGCTCTGAAATAGCAAATGTTTTATTCACAGGAAATTCAATTAAAATGTACATCTTTTCTGTTTTCGAAAAAAAATTAATTTACATCTTAACTTGCTACTGCTGTGCCCAGGATTTTAAAATCAAATACTAAAAATGGACTTGTCAACTCCAGCAGCTTCAGGCTGGGAGCAAAATGCTTCATAAACTCTCTTTTGTTTTGTAGTCTGTTAAGATGTTCTTGCAACTGTCTTAAATTGTTAATAGGTAGGTTTTAAATGAGTGTTAAATTAGCCGCTTTTTCTCCACTCGTATGCTAATCCACTTCATTTCCTTCATGTATTTTTATCTACTTGCCAGACTTATGGCCTCTGAATTTAATAAGAGCCATTATGTCATTTGCATAATTCCAGAGGCCCAGTGAGCCATTTCTATTTTTTATGTTTCTCAACTATTTTAGTGTTTCTTCACCAATAGTGCAGAAAAATCAGTATTAGTTTAGAAATGCAGAAATTATGACTATTCTTTTTTTTCCTCTATCTAGTTAGTATAGGGTCTGCAGGGCCTACAGGGTCTCACTACGTAGATCAGACTCACAGTGACTGTCCTGTTTTCAGCCTTCCAGTCCCTGGGCTTACAGGCCTGCTCCTCCACACCCAGACTCAGTTGCCCTCTCGGCACATGCTGGGGGAGGGGTGACCCAGCATGCCAGGGTTCGAAGCCCTTTGATGTGTTCTGCCTAAGCAGACACTTTGGTCTGTTGAGCTATCTGGCTGGCCCACGCCTATAAGTTTTCAAACTCGAAACTCAAGACTTTTTAAAAAATGCATATACTATAGGTTAATTATACTATCCCTTTTATAGACTAGAATTATTTTCACCTGCAAGCAGGAAGGGTACGCCTCAGACTAACTTTTGTGTGAATTTCAAGGTATAGCTGTCTTAGGTAGGACCAAATCTTAGGTTTTCTGCAGAATCTTTCTCTTCCATTGTCTCTTTTGTTCCAGTGCCTAATGAAATGATGCTCAGAGGTCCCATGTGCATCCTCTCCAAATTTAGTAATCTTAGTAGAAGAGCAGTTTGTCTAAAGAGTTCATGAAGAAAGGCTCACCAATAAGTGAATTAAGCTGGTTTGGAGTGTATGGCTGTCACTGCATTCATTGCTGCAATAAGGGTCTACACAGGCCTGGCTGGCAAGTCTTGTTCACAGAAGTATCCCTGTGACTCCATCAAACTCCAGGAAATCACTCCCCCCACCTGGGAAAGAGGAGCATGTCACCAGTGAAGATAAGTACCGCCAAAGACAATGCTTTTTCTGATTCAGCCTCTCCTCACATCTCAATTTATTTCTTAATTTCAATTTAAATTTTTATTAGTCCATGTTTGTAACCTATAATGGTCATATTTACTGTGTGCAGTTGTTCAATATGTAGAACAGAACTTAAGTTGTGTGGGACTGAACTGGCCACTCTTCCAGGCTCGTGTCATGGGTAACTGGGTCCTTTTCAACTACTTCTCTTTAGAAAGTCCTTTTGGAAATTCCTTCTCATGTGATTTCTATTCACTTATCTTCTAGATTCCTGCTCCCAGTGCTGTGTTTATGTCTTCTTAGAAAAGCTTTCTCTAATCTGAAAAATAATCAGGTTACATATGATATAAATAATCAAATAATCAGGTGTACTATGACATCATTTTGTAATATGGTTACCAATTTATCACTGGTCTCAACTGAAAATTTTAAAATTAAGGATTTTAGCTAGGCGTGGCAGTACATGTCCTGATTCTAGAACTCAGAAGGCTGAGGCAGGAGGATTGCCATAAAAAGTCCAGGAAAGCTATATATTTTTTTTTTCAAGTTTTATACTTTCTACTCTACTGTATTGTAAATTGCCTGAAAGTTTGCCATTGAATGTCTTATTTGCTACTGAATATCTACCCTTGATACGACACCCAGTAGGATTTTTAAGAATCCCTTTTATCCAAGTGAAAAAAAAAAAACCCTCAGAATAAACCTAGTCTCCCACATAGGGAATAACCTAATTAATTCGCTTAAACTCAACAGAATGTAGCCTATTTCAAAATCTTAAACCACTTCAGGGAGTGGGCTCTTATGTCACCTATTCATTTGGTTTTTCCACACCCAGACTGTCAATTGGTACGGACTGTGCCTAGCACATACTTGAAAAAACAAGTCAAAGAATTTTCTTCTCTTCTCTTCTCTTCTCTTCTCTTCTCTTCTCTTCTCTTCTCTTCTCTTCTCTTCTCTTCTCTTCTCTTCTCTTCTCTTCTCTTCTCTTCTCTTCTCTTCTCTTCTCTTCTCTTTTCTCCCCTCCCTTCCCCTCCCCTCCCCTCCTCTCTCTCTCTCTCTGTCTCTGTCTCTCTGTCTCTCTCTCTCTCTGTCTCTCTCTCTGTCTCTCTCTCTGTCTCTCTCTCTCTCTCGGAAAGAGCATGAACATAGCCCCCCACTATCAAAAATTGTGCCATCGAGTTTCCCACATTTGGGGAAATCACAGGGGTCAGCACATCCGGGGCGCAATGGGTAAGCCTCAGCCTGGGAAAACCCCCTTCATGATCATGGTATGTCTCTTGCCAGGAATTTTAAACATGCATCATGTTGAAAGATGCTTTACTTTTAGAGAATATGCTTTTGAGCAGTGGCGACCTCTGGTGACCGAAATTCATCATTAGCGAACTTAAGCAACTGTTCTGAATCTAGTGCTTTATAGGATCATGAAGACATGACAAAAAGACATCTTGGAGAAACCGTACTGCAATCTTGCAATGTAAAATGTTATCATACAAAGACAGTAGATAGTATTTTATACAATAGGTATTTTCTCTAAGAGAATCTTTTTTAAAATCTTGAGGTATAAAATGAGTATTACGTAGACTTCCTATCAAAAGATAAATGAAACGCAAAGTAATATTTACTAAGATAATCACATACAAATAAAATATAGAATAAGAGAAAATTATTTCTTACATGTTCTGTGAATTTGGAAGGAAAGTCAAGAAAGACTCTGTAAAGGAGACAGAAGGGTGTGTTTCTCTTGGGATGCAGGAGAAGAGCTGATTGCCATCTCCACCAGGCTCCTGGATCATAGGGAGCAGCTGAGCGAGAGCAGTCGGTCAATGCTTCATTACTGTGTTGAAATAACACCATCCTGCCTTGTATGCACATAAGTACCTCATAATAACCGAGCATTTCCCCTTGTGCTTCCCTTGTATCATTGTTATTTGGTTCATTTATATGTAAGCTACAACCATCAAATACATTGTTGCTATCAGTGTTTGGTGCAACTTTACCTCTTCGCTCAGTGAAGGACAAGAACAATAAAGTTCTTCATCTTACTAGTTCCTCCTTCCTCTTTAATGTTCTTTCTTTTATTTATAGATCTCAGTTTCTTTTCTTCTTCTTCTTTTTTTTTTTTTTTTGGTCCTGGAAATTGAACTCAGGACCTTGGGACAGGTGCTGGGCCACTGAGCTATATCCCCGCCCAGCTCTGAGTTTCTTATCACTTTTGTTTCTGAAGGGTTCTTTCAATATTCCCTAGGAAGTTAGTCTCCTGGCAATAACTTCCATCAATTCATTTTTCTTTCCTGAAGGAAGTTTATTTCTCCTTCACTTTTGGATTCTATCCTATAATTTTGTGGGTTACAGAATTGTAGGTGGGTGTTATTTTATCTGTCAAAATTGAGATACTTTAGGCACTTACCACTCTTGAATGCACGGGTTATGAGGGGAATTAGCTCTAATTATTATCTCTGCTTATCTTTTTATCCCATTTGTCAACAATTGTTCCTTTATATTTAATTTACTGCAACTCAAACACGGTATGCTTTTGTTACCACTTATATTATTATCATATTTTGGGCATTTGTTCTGTTTGGCCTTCTTAGCTTTATACATGTGTAGTTTGATGCCTGATATAAATGTAGAAAAATTCTCCATTATTGTTGCTCCAAATCTATATGTTTACTCTTTTCTTTTTTCTCCGTAGGCATCCTTTTATGAATATGTCACATCTTTTGTGATGATTTCAGAGTTCTTGGATATTCTAGCCTATGTTTTTAAATGTTATTTTTCTCCTTTTTTATTTTTTAAGTTTCTAGGACTATAGCTCAGAGATTCTCTCCTTAGTTGCTTCCAATTCACATAATGGGCCCATCAAGGAAATCCATCCCTCTTGTTACAGTATTTTTTAAATTTGTTCCTATTTTTTGGTATTTTAGGGGAGGGTCTACAGGGTGCTCAGAGTCTCACTACTAGATCCGACTCATAGTGATCTGCCTGGTTACATAGTGATCTCCCAAGAGCTAGGATTACAGGCCTGTGCCACCACACCCAGTCTCAATTGCCCTCTCAGTGTACCCTAGGGGTCGGGATGGCATGACAGGCCCTGGGATCGAATCCCCAGCCCCTGCGCCTGCTACAGTATTCTTAATTTCTTTTTATTTCCAGACTTCCCATCTTCCTGCTCACCTTGCCCATATGTTCCTCTCCATTGTCTACTTTTCCAAGCATTAAGTTAGTAGAGTCCTTTGTGCCCATAACTGCTTTACATTCCTCAGATAATAATTCCACATCCTTGTCACACTCGTGAAGTTTGATCTTCTCAATTTACATGGGGTTTTTCTGCTTTGTTGGTTTTTGCTCTAAGTGGGCACAATGGCTAAGAAACTCTGGTAATTAGGGTTTTGGTGACAAGCTGGTAATGTGTTGGCAAAAGGGAGTATTCTGGATACCTCTGATTGGGTCTCTGTCCTTTAGGGAGCTGTGTCCCTGGCTGCAACCTTCTTAAATGATTCTCCCTACCATCAGATGGGACACATGGCAACAGAGAACGGAGGTTGGGTGTTCACCTTCCTTGAGCTTAGTAGGCTTTTACAAACTCCGTGAGCTCAGTCTCCGGTCAACTAGTTCCTTCCAGGGATGGGCTTTGTATGGAAGAATAGAATACTATGGTATATTTCCTATTGGGAGCTGGACATTTTCCTCTGATCTTTACGGTCAGGTCCTAGAGGATACCCTAGAGGTGAAGGCAAGGAAGTCCTTTCCATGATAAGCCCCCTAGAGGTTGTAACTTCCAGCTCTTTGAACTTGCAGCCATTTATCAACCGATGCTCACATTTTCCTTTACCGGTTCTTTCTCCTTGCTGATGTTTCTGCTCCTGTACACCATGGTTTGCTGCATGTATTTGCCTAGCTCTCCAATTTGGGGGCAAGCAGTTTGTGCTGTGACCTTTGTTCTTCTGTAGCTCTAAGAAGAACTGTGGAGTTTTTAGTTTCTTCAACTTTTTATCTGTTGTTAGGGTGAAGTGCTGATTTATAAGCTATTCGCATGCTGTACTAGATCCAGAAGCCTTCGTACCTTATTCTTGGAAGGCACATATGATATTTTAGTCTCTAAGCAATCAAGAGTTCCTCATTCTTCCAGAAAAGAGAACACCCCACCACAGCCAGTCATCTCTAGCGCCTGTTATGCTAATTACACAACCTCCAGTGCTCATAAAGCTAAAAATAGTTGGATGTAACAATCTGATATATTCTGTGGAGTACACATTTCTGATTTGAGATTCCAACTGCAAGCAGACCACACTTAACACAAGAGCTCTGGGACAGTAGGAGAGCACAGATTTTAACACAGCCTCTATGGGTCACAAGGGACAGGTACAGAAGGCCAAAGGCAGACCCTGACTGCCATAGAGGGGCCAGCACAGTGCCAGGGGTGAGCTGGGGAGAGTTTACCAAAGCAAAGATACTTCTGTACTCACCACTCAGACAGGAGTTTATGAATTATTATATGGATATGAATGAACTTATCCTGGAGTTACAATTGTAGCACAAGATATTATAACTACTAAATATTTAACTGCACAGAACATCATTGAAATTCAAATGATAAATATCATCTCCTAGATTTATGAAATGGTTGTATTTCATTATATTGCCAGTTCTCTGATGGGAACCACTATAAAGAGGTTCTGAGCAGGATTTAATATCAACCAATTGGATTTTCATGTTTATGTGTGAATTTGCCCAAGGCCTAGGCCCTTGTCTGGAGATGGGCAGCCAATCAAAACCTAGCCCCTGCGAGTAAGTGAGCCTCTGCGAGTCACAGGGCCCCCACTGTGGCCATAGTGTCCGTGAGCCTGGGACACCTCAAACGGCAGGATAAGGCCACAGCTGAGGACGGTTGGCTCCAACCCCAATTAACCAAAAGCAGACTGCTGCTGCAGGCTCCGTACTCAATGTCAACCTAAGGATCAGGTAGTTTTCCTGAATGACATAATTTAGCTATGTAAACATTTCCCAAGGTCCGGTTAGATGCCCACGTTTTCTTTAGTATTTTCCTCCTTTGTTTGAAAGCCAAATAAATATGGGCCATCCAGGAAGTTCTCGGTCAAAACCCAGAGAATCTCAAGAGCTGTGAGAGAGTTTTGAATGTTCTGAAACCCTAAAATCATACCACCTGTCTCACTTATTTAAGCCTTCACCACCCACTCATTCAAGAGATTGTGGGTGTGATTATTCCACAAGAGCTGAGAAATATTATTAATCCAATAGTTCTCTGCTATTTTTTCTTATTTTTTAAAGATAATAAAGAGATATACAGACAATGGGGTTACTGTTCTAACTACTCCTTCTTTGGGTTGGCAGATTCAAAATTAAGGTACTGAGATGTGATTTTTCTTTGTGAGGTTTTTTTTGTGTGTGTGTGTGTATGTGTGTGTATTGTGTGCAGGGTCTCACTACACAACTTGGACTCATGCTGACCTTCCTGTTTTCAGTATCCCTAGAGCTGGGATTTTAGGCCTGTGCCACCACACCTGGATTCCATCCGTGGCTCTGCATGACTAGGCTGGGACCAGCACAGCATGCAGTGCCAGGGATCGAACCCTAGCCCTTGCACTTACCTAAGCAAGTGCTTAGTCCACTGAGCTATTTTTCTGGCGCTTCTTTGTAAGTTTTTAATTTTTGTTTCTTTTGCTCATATCCATAGATGATACCATTGCATCATTTAAAAAAGTAGAACACTATTTGTCTTAAAATTTCCATTAGTATTACCACCATGTATTTATTGGAAGATATTTTTTCCTCTGATAATTGTGATTCTGAGCCTCTGACACATTGCTACAGGTATCTCTAATTACTTCATGTTATGGATTAATTAATTGATTGTCTCTCTGTGACTTGATTAATATGTAGGTCATGAAATCAGAACCCCAGAACACTAAAGCTTGGCTTGGGCCATGGAAGCTGCACATTCTTGATGGCAGAGCTGCTGCTTGGGAGTGCCTGCCTTTGCCATTTGGAAAAGTGGCCCTGTAGGGTCATGTCCTCAATCAGTGCTCAAAGGAAAGCTGAGGTACATATCCCATGTGCTACTCTGAAAAGTTTGCAATTGATTTTACTGAAAAAATATCCCACTGTTATGTTATGTTCACATAAAACACTGAAATCCACTACTGAAATATATTGGAATATTTTGCTGAATTCATGCACCTACTATGTTTAAATGACAAGGGAATACCCAACACAAGGGAACCCTTTGTGTTCTCTGACAAAGGAACACAAAAAAAGTGGATACAAATGAAGGACCATTTTGGATCTGTATATTCAAAATAGTTAGGATAGATATACAACTACATTCTCTGAATTCAATGAATAACAAGATTTGCTCTAATAGTGTTTGTGGACAGGATATCATGTCTGCATCTTGTACAATGAATAATGACTAAGACAACAATATACAATGTATTAATTATTGAAACTGTCCTACTAATTGGTTTTGAAACTGTCTCATTGCTATTTGTTTCTCAATAAAAGTGTTAACAAAGAACAACAAGGCCTGTAATCCCAGCACTTGGGAGGCTGAGGCAGGAGGATTGTTGTGAGTTTGAGCCCAGCCTGAGCTACAAAGTGAGCTTAAGGATAGCCTGAGCTGCATAGTGAGACCCTGCCTCAAAAAGACAAAAAAGAAAAAACAAACAAAAACAAACAAACAAACAAACAAACAAAAAAAAAAACCAAACAAAAAACAAAAGAACACCACCAACAAAAAACACCTCAATGATTCAAATAGAGTCACGCAGGACTGTGGCCTATGCTAACTCTTTGGTCAAATCTATGCAATTCATTTTACATTGTGTTTTTATTCACTGTCATGTGTTTTCTTTCCTTTAGTATAAAGTTTGTGTTCTAAATTAAAGCATACAAGTGGGACTGAGCAAGGGTTGTTGGTGTGAATGGAGCAGTTTTTCCTTTATTTGTTGCCAAGGGACTGCATGCTTGGAGGAAATCACTCAAGAAGCAGAAGCATTTGTAGTAGGAGTCTTCACACTTAGGCTACACATTTAGATAACTTTCAAAAAGATACTAGTGAATGCTGTCACCTACACCTAATGTTCATTTGCTGACCTCTCTGTGGTATCTGTACTGTTAGAAAAGGCTTTGGATACTTTGTATAGTTTGCCAAGAATAACAAATAATGATAACTGTTTAATATCAGTGAATTAAATTTTGGGGACAAGGTAGTACTGACTAATGAATCCATATGTATGCACCATCACGCCTGGTCATACTCAAGAATTATTTGGCTTGCCAGCATAGGCTAGACTCTCACACAATTTTGTATTTAAATTATAATACATCAATGTTGTGTGAATTTAAAAGACATTTAAATAATCTTTAATATTCTTATGGATTTTGGTAAATATACCTGTCATAATTTTATGAGGATGATTTATGAGGGGGGGATGAAAAGATTCACAAAGAGACGTAGAGAACAAGCAACATGTTGGGTTGTGCTGGCAATATATTTTTACCTTGGAAAATGCTTTATCCCTTTTGCATTTAATTAGTTAATTAATTTTTTTTTTTTGTATTTTAAGGAAGGGACTACAGGATATTCAGGGTCTCACTACTAGATTGGACTCATAGTGATCCACCTATTTACAGCCAACCAAGACCTGGGATTACAGGTGTGTGCCACCATGCCCAGGCTTAATTGCCATCTCAGGGCACCTGGGGGTGGGGCTGGCACAGCAGGCTACATTTAATTTAAAATACTTCACCTACATATATGTATGTAGGCATATATGTAGGTGCTCCCTCAGTGGCTATGTTAATTACCCTAATAAGTATCATTCTCCAGAGGATCTTGAGAGCCTGTCGACCCTGTATCACATCTATACTTTTTAATCCACTGAGCTATCTGGCTGGCCCTGGCATGTTTCTTCAAATTGATGTTTTTAAGTCTACTTTTTGATCAACGTATGCTGCATTAGAGCATTGTAAATATTGAAATACTAAGATGTTTATTGTTCAGCAGTAAGAACACCACTTTAAAAATTTCCAAGATAGAGTTCTAGTTCCAAGTTTATTATTATTTGGTTATTTATGTTGGTACTGCGTCTACTTATCATTCTGGGACCATCTTTATTTTTCTTTTTTAAAAATTTTTTTTATTTTATTAAAGTATAAATATCAATGAGACAGTTTTAAGACACCTTAACTGGATGGGTTTGATAAATTAATACACTGCAAACTGTTTTCCTAATGTTTTGGTATCATACAAGGTGCATACATGATATTATACTTACAGACATTATTATAGCAAATGTCTCTTTTCAGTAAATTAATTCAGGTATAAAAAATAAGATATGCAAACAGCTTCAGTTTACTCTTTTCAAAACTGAGTCTTTTGCCTAGCTTCCCACCCCTTTTTACTCCATTTCCAATGCTGGCTGTGAAACTTCAGTAAACTGAAGCTGTTTGCATATCTTATTTTTTATACCTGAATTACATCAAAGATTCAATAATTAATACTTTCTTCCTTGTTATTTTCCTAGCGGTTGTCCATAGTACTAGAAGCCGACATAATATCCTGTCCAACCACCATTAGTGCAAATCTTGCCTCTCATAGGATTATGTAGAAGCACGGTGCATCTATCCCAACTGTACTGTCCATACACACACATCATGATTCTTCCTTTGCTTCAGACAGTAAAAATTTGGCTATTCATAAGACATACAGCGTTTATCTCTCCCAGGAGGGGATGATCCCTAAAGCTACAAGTCCTCTGAGGTGTCAGGCCGTCCTAATAGGAGGAGCTGCACAGCCAGCATTGGAAATGGAGCGAAAAGGGGTGGGAAGCTAGGCAAAAGACTCAGTTTTGGAAAGATTAAAAACTTGGCTTTTTTGAAAACATCCATGATGGTACCAGTATAAAGGGTTCTTGTGAGGCTCAACTGTCCAAAGAAAATTATTTCAAGAAATGACTTAAACTATAAAAAATACAGTGAAATACAATAAGTAAATGTCCCAGTTCCTCTAGGCCGGTGTGTTAATTTTGTATTATCTCTTTACAGACTATAGCTCAGATCTCTCTGTTTCTAGGACAGGAAGCTCCACCCAAGGCTTTCAAATTGAGAAGACAGATCTTGTGATTGACTGAAATTTCCTGTACAATTGCCTTGGTCAACTGTATGAAAGACTTGATACATAAACACACACAGACACACACAGACACACACAGACACACACACATACACGTGATTTATAGAGTCTGATTCCTTTTTAATTATCTACTTTTTAATTAAAAATATTTTTTATTCATTTTAATGAGAAAATAAAATAGCAATGAAACAGTTTGAAAAACAGGTTATTTGGACAGTTTCAATAATTAAATTATTTATTTATTTGTTTATTTGCTTGGCACAGGATCTCACTACACAGCTCAGACTCACAGTGGTCCTTCTGCATCAGCCAGCCCACAGCTGGGATTTAGGTGTTCAGCAATGTGCCTGGGTTAGGTGGCTGACACAGCTCGGGGTCACAAGGCGTGAGGTACCGGGGACTGAACCCTGGTCCTCGCACTTACCAGCAATGCACTTAGACCGCCCCGGTATCTCCCCAGACCTACAGGATCTTATTCTATACAGGATAAACTTTCCATTTAAGTTTTTATTAAGATGATAAAAAAAATATAGAGAAATAGCCTCAGCAGTTGGGGTAAGGAGAAAAAGGTTCTTTGCTTAATAATTATTGACAAGTAACAAGTCATTGGGTCCTCTGTATTAATTGCTGTGTAGCAGTTTTCCTCTTGTTTTTATATTGTTCTTTCGAGTGTGATTTGATTTTCATTATATTTTGACAGGTTTCTATACAGTGTGATTAAATTAGGAGGCTGGCAATCTTTTCTGTTTAAAAAATTAATTGAGATAAATATGCTTTCACGATGCAGACGGCTTTCTCCAGGGCCTTTACTAGAGAGAAGACAACCTGCTTTGTCACAAAGGGCATTAAAAATTGTTGGTTGACTGACCAGTCATTTTTTTTCGAATGAAAAGTGACAGCACAGAAACTTTCTGGAAAATAAATCAAGGCAGATGGGGATAGTGTGCAAATTTTTTTTCTTGCTGAACTGTTTAGGACATGACAGAGACCAAACAAGATTACAGAGGAAAATGAATTGATATAAAAATGTGTTTAAAAGAACTCACAGCTTGCCTTCAACACAACTGAATCTGGCATAGGAAATAAGCCAGGCCAACCGAGAGACTGGCTAGCAAACTGGTGGAAATGCTTATTCCTGTGTTGTTACAGGCATTAGGGAAGAATAAAAAAAAAATCCATATCTTTTTTTTTTTCCATTTATCTTTATTGCGCACTTCTTTCTCACCCACATTTTGGAATTCAAGTTACGATGAAGATTCAAACTACCTGTCACTTTTGTATAATAAAAGATGATGGATGGAACTCCTGGGACTTAAAAGTGAGATTTATCTCTGGATGTAACCTATCATTTTAGTAAAAAAAGCTTCCTTGGAAGCTGTATAAACACTCATATACCACCCAAGAACTGTTATAGATAATAGCCTGTATCTTTGGTAGTTAATATAAGCAGAATAGACTAAAAAAGAATTAAATAGAAGAAAAATGGATCGAGATTGTGTGATTACCTCACATATTATTATATTATTATGATGTGTGTCCATTTCTGCTTAAGAAAAGCTTTAGGTTAGAAATTTTTTATTAGTATTATTTTTTTCTTTATTTGTGTATTTGATATTTATTTATTTGCTATGCATCTTGGATTTGTAGTGATCCTCCTGTCTCAGCCTCCCCATCGCTGGGATTAAAGGCATGAGTCACCATACCCAGTTTCAGTGACCAACAGGTTTGCCCAGGGTTCTGAGACCGGCATGGCATGCTCTACTAGGGCTCAAATCCCAGTCCTTGTGCATGCCAGGCAGGTGCTTAGAGTGAAGATCTATCTCCTCAGCACCTTATTGTTATTTTTATTTTAAAAGTAGTATATGGCTGATACTAATGAAAATGGAAGTGATGGTCTTTTGATATGTTAGCTTAACTAAGCTGTAAGTTTTCAGTTATTCATCAAGAACTAATATAAAGGTTACTGTGCAGATATTTTGTCTGTGCAATAAAATTACCTTTATTTGACTTTAGGTAAAAGAGACTATTCCAGGTTATATGAATCAGTTCGACTCAATCTGTGGAAAAGGTCTGGAAAAATGGAACTGAGGCTTCCAAGAAGAAGCAATCGCACCTATGAAAGGCAATGTCTGCATGAGCCCCAGGTCCCAGCCTGTATTTTCTGAGCTGATGGCCTGACCTTCACATTTTGAACTTGTCCAGCTAATTCCTTGCAATCAATTCTTAATATTCAAGTTCTGCTGTTTCTTTGGTTGAACTCTGACTGATACAAATTTTGGGAAGATCGGAAAAACAGAAAATGAAGAGTGAGCTTTATGATTTGATTCTGGTCCTTTTGGAATCGTTTATTCTACATCTACTTGGACTTAAAGGCACTATTTCCAGTAGTACAGGCAGCATGGATAGTCCATGGTGTGGTGGGGCAACAGAGATGCACAGGCTTGCCACCGACTGTGTCCAATAGCATATCTATAATGAAGAGTTTGTGGCAGACCATGCATCTGACACATTTCAGGCAAACTAATGTAGTGGGATTGGCTAGCCATTCCTAACTGTGGTAGACAAAGGTGGAATGAGAGAGCACTATGAGACCCCTGAAGGACAAATGTCTACACACATGATAAAAAATGTGATTTCACTTTCTGAGTAAGAAATATGAATGGCAAGTATGACCTTGCTTTTTTTTTAATAGTGAGTTGGCTCTGTGGTTGAAGGTTATAATATTCATTTATCTATGTCCTATTTAAGAGCTTTTCCTTTGCTTTTTAATGTGGTTAGATATTTAAATTAAAAATATAGTAATACTACATAGTATTTGATGACAATATTAATACCTTAACTTTCAATCTGAAAATAAAATTAAACATATATGGGAATATGTTAAAATTTGTTTTAGCATTTTAATTCAGTTTTTAAGATATAAATATGTTACTATACATAAAAGATTATCTGATAGTGCACTTATTATGCATACAGAGAATATAAATTATAAATACTTTATGACAACTCAGTATATTTGTTCTGCTTTAGAAAGATTGATTTCTAGAAAGGAATTTTATTTGTAATAAAAAAATTAATCACTAATGGCTTTTAAGTATAACTCACTTTTAACAAGTGAGTTATAAACTTTTTTGAAGTACAGCCACCACATATAGTAAAATATCCATAAAAATAATTATTTGAAATGTATGCAAATGAGATGCATAGAATAGCTGTCCTTATTCACATAACTTTTGTTACTACCCGAAGTTATAAGAATCTATTTGCTTTATAAAAACTTTGGTTACCTTCCCACCAGGAACAATTAGAAATATTTATATCATCAATGTTAGCTTAATTGAATAGTGAAACTAGAATACAGAGCTTATAAAGTTCCAACTTTGTAAGTTCTTCCACTTTCTATTAAAATGCAAAATCTTGCCTAAACTAGAATATTTTCTAATATTGCTTAACAATGTTACACTATTTGTACATGATGATAAAATATGAGAGAAAGTATATTATCACACCAGGCTAATTTCTAAGAATTTATCTTCAGTGAATCACATAAAAGGTATTATTATAGCAGAGCTTTTTCATTTACATAATGAATGTATTTAAATCATTACAGTTACTTTTATTTTCTTTGGAATTTCTTTGTTTGTCATGTCTTACACTTAAGTTCTTTTTCATCTTTATAAACTAATTAGCAAAGAACCCCTTGAAATTTTAATAGAGCTTAGAAAGTGGGCTGTTAATTTTCTCCTCTGTTATAATAGATTTGTTTGCAAGAGGTACTACTAGATCACACAAATCAGGGTGGATTTTATTGTCAACAGGCAAGGCTGACTATTATAAAACATTGTTTCCTTTTTTGTCCTACAATGTCACACAGAGCTCTAAAACTGGTAAAATCAACACTGCTTCTAATAGTGAGGTGACTGTTAGAGGCGAATGATCTCTAGTGAAGGACTGGCACTTAACCAGTTAGATCCAGGAGCCGAGGTTGTAGTACAAGCAAAGTAGGAAGTGCCAGTATTTTCAGAGGCAGGTAAAGGTGAGTGTGGATGAACAAACACGAGCAAGGGAAAAGCAAACTGTCCTCATGAGATAGAGCTTTGGGCTTGAAAGCAAGCAGGGCAAGGTGATGTTCCTAGCAGTAGTTCTTTTAAACTAAAAAACCTACAGTTTTACTATAACAGTTCTCTGGCTCTGAAATTAATTTCTTTTCCTCTGTAGACATATACCTAGAAAATTTGACTTGGTTTCAAAGCATCTCAGAACCATCACTTGTAGAAAAAAAAACAAGTGGCTCTAGGAGAGAGTGTCAACTTTTTCCTTTCCTATATTCATCTATGTCTTGTCTTATAAATTCTTTCTTAAACTAGTAGGTCTCTAATGAATTAAAGCAAGCTTTCAAATATACCTTGCTAAGCTTTTTCCACTTGCTCCCAGTAGATGGTATTGTCCCAATAACCTATCGTGCTATTAGCTAAAGTCAAACTCTATTTTTCAGAGTGAGTTGTGTTTGGAATGCAATATGGAATTTTTTGAATGCAGTAATGATACTAAGCTTTCTTTAAAATAAATTTAGTGAGTAAAAATGGGACTCAGTGTGCACAAAAGTAGGAAGCAAATATTATGCACATATTTTGGATAAATAATGGCAGAACTTCAAAGAATATGACACCAACTGAAGTCTAGAAAACACAAAAAAGAAATTATCTACTTATATGATCATATGATTACTTCTGAGTATATCTCCCTGAGATAATCAAAATCATAAAGGTAAACAGAAGAGCATTGTATTTGGAAGGATATTTTGGTAAAACAAGAATGAGGGAATCAGGCATCAGAGTCTGGGTTGGTGCCCATACAATCTGATCATAGGGCAACAGTGTGCCATGGGATGGCTGAGACTTACTTTTCTACTACTCACATCTGTGGTCAGAGTTACAATAACCAGTAATTTAAATACTCAAATAAATAGGTTTTGTCTTTTTTAAGAATCTTTTTTTTTTGGATTTGGTGCAGGGTCTCACCACACAGCTCAGACTCCTACTGATCCTCCTGTTTTCAGCCTCCTCAGTGCTGGGATTACAGGTGTGCACCACCACGCCCGGTTTCGATGGCCAGCTTAGGGCCGGCATGTGGTGCTGGAGATCGAGCCCTGGTCCCTGTCTTGCCTAACCAGGGGCTTAGTCCTCTGAGCTATCTCACTGGCTTTAAATATAGTTTTAATTAATATAAACATGTTGGCTTATGGATTGCAGGAGAAGGGGTTAGATTTCTGTGTTGCATGCTACATGTAGTACTGTAGTAGAATACCTATTTTAAATATGCATGTATTGTTTTTCCTCAGAAAAAATGTTCTTAATTCTACCATTTTGTTCATAAAAACTTAATAGAATACTACACATACAAAGACGTGGAAAATTCTTGGTTCCTAAGTAATTCAATTTACTAGGTAACAATTTATTATTTTATTTTTCTAAGAAAGAAAGCGTGTTTGGAATCAACCTTATTTTTTGATTCCTATGACAAAGAAACAAAATAGCACCAGTGAGTGGCATTCCACAGCCAGACTGCACTGGCAATCGCTGTGTGCCGATACTGACGTTAAAATTTCTTTTCGCCAAATGCCTCACGTAAATAACAACCTAGACAATGACTTTAAATTCCCATATATTGTTTTGCTTTAACATTTGTTTCCAATGTACAAATGAACTGATGAATCAACAGTAAACCTCAGGAAAATAAGAATTTATTATTTATATTATTTCTATGAAAAGTTCTTTCCTCTATGAAAGTCTTACCTCTCTACACATGTTTAGAGGTAATTAGTCACAATTTTGATAAAAAGAGAAGCTTACATCAGAATATACCATAAGCTGTGCCTTCTGAACTCACAATATTAAATCATGGTATTACTTACTCCTGCATGAATAAGATGTCAATAAATTTAATAGGTACTGATGGAATCTTAGTGTAAAACTGTCTTTGCTTCTGTTTATTTTAATGTCAGTAGATGATGAAAAGATACATCAAGATGCTGTCACTAAAAATCCTTGAGCTTAACTTTTATTTAGTCTACCAACAAAGAATTGCATTTAATTCATTTTTTCTAAACTGAAAATTCACACAAAACAATGAGATATTGATGTATTTTTATTTTATTTATATGATTTTATATATTTTTAAAATCGAAGTAGTAGCTAATGAAAACATGGTGAAATTTTATAAAAATGATAACAGAAAGTGAAATTGTAATGCAGTCAGGTATTATTATTATTTTTGGTGGAATTGGGGATTGAACACAGGTCCTTGCATTTGCCAGGGAAGAGCTTATTTCACTGAACCATCATCCTGGTGCCAGGTGTTACTGTTTTAATTGTGTCTAATACTGCACATCGAAATAAATTCATCCATTAAATATGGACAGCCACTGAAAAGATACTATTTCAGCTTGTTGCCATTCACTGATTTTTAGAAGCAAAAAATGTTTATTTTAGTGTGTTATGCAGTTCCACACATATTTGCTGCAAGAACGTGTATCAAACTTCTCATTCTACTAAACTAGAAATGTACTTGTTCCGTGTATGTTTTTAAATCAAAGAGATGAAATTTAATGGGATTCCCGCTCTTTGGCGCCTCTGTTAGCAGCGAGTGCTGGGCCAGATTGGCCCCCTGGGGACCCTTGCCCATGACTGGAGGACAGGTAATCTGGGGCGACGGCCAGAAGTAAAGTGCAGTGACAGTCTGGATTAGAATGAAATCTCAGAAGCACAGTCCGTGGAGCTGGGTTGCGGGAGGTTGTATGCAAAGAAGAAAGAGAAGGAAGGGAATAAAAGAAGAAAGAAAAATGAAAGAAAAAGTAGAAGGTGGGGGAAGAGGTGGAGATTTATTTATTAGCAAATTTACTTTGAGTTGTCTAACATATCATTTTGTTAGTTCAAAACATTTATCTTTTGCTTTATCCCAGGGCATATTCTTAGCACTGGGATACTCAAAGTGACATTGATTCGTACCTTTAGCGTGCTCCGTCTACTGTGCTATCAAAATAAAAGTAAGTGGCTAATAAGTTGTAACTATTGCAGCCGTGACTGACTAAACAACTTTCACGAGAAAACTTGGTAAATGTAAGGATAGCAGGTCCTGTAGTAAGCAAGTAGTATGAAAGTATAAGGCAGAGTGTAATGTCCTCTTCTTTCCACGTGGGGGCACTTTTGAACTCAGAAACAGTTCTCCGCCTTTGCCGAAAGTTTAGCATTATTCGGGCATAAGATGATTAGGAACGTCTGTGCTAATTTCCTGTGTATTTGCAATGTGTTCTTTTGGAGAAAGACAAATAAGCATTTTCCCTTAATTTTTTTTTTCAGAAATGCTAAGTTTTGAAAATACAGTCTCTCTTGTCATACTGTTCTTCTTATGACTTTAGAAATATTTTGCGAAGAAAAATTAGGATTTTTGTTTAGGTTTTCCCTTTCCCACTCATTTTTCTTTGAAATTTAAAAAAAACTATTTAATTAATTAATTAAATTATTTATTGATGCAAGGTCTTGCCAAGCAGATCGGGCTCACAGTTATCCTCCAGTCCCAGCCTGTTCAGCCCTGGGGTTACAGGCGTGCACCACCATGTCCTATTTCAGTGGCTAGCATGGCGGTCCCGTACCAGGCATGTGGTACTCGAACCCGGGTCCTTGCACATGCCAGATAGGCCCTTAGACCGCTGATCTATTTCCCCAGACCCCCATTCATTTTTCAATGTGTAGGAAGAACTGATAGTCATACAAGAAGGTCTATTTCTCCGTGATTCAGAATTTTTAACTACTAATGGAAATGTGAATTTTAGTGCTTTCTTGCCAAACACAAGGGGTCTTTCAACCCTGAATTCTAAGCCAGATAAAAGAATCCTGTTCCATAGATTAGAAAAATTGCATGCAGTTTCTATAGAAAAGCATGTTATTAAATAGCTGCCTTCATTAAATGTAGCTATAGTTATAAATGTACTATTGCCTACCTCATTGCCAAGGTCCCTGCCTTTCCTAGGCATTGTATAGAGCAATTCCAAGAGGTGGCACAGGTCCAAGGTGGGGAAAAATGAGAAATCACAAGGAGGGCATGAGGTGGGACAAAGCATGGTCAACCAATAAGATTACAAGGACAATTGCCCAGGTAAAATAGATTAAATTGGGATCAAACGAAGAAGGGAGTAAGTAGGCATGAATGTAGCACAGGGGATTTCCTATGAGGGTTTGGGTTAGCGTCCTCTTTTGGCTTTCTAAAAGTGATTGATACCTATTTAGAATATCAATCCCTGATGTCTACCTTAGGGAAATATGTGGGTGCATTAGTTTTACCTTTCATCTTGAGGTCTGGCCCACAGCAGAGTAGCCTGTCTCCCCCAGAGTTACAGGGCATTTTGTCTTCTGTACTGGCTTCTTCAAGGGCCCAGCCCTCTCTGACTGCCTATAATACTGCTATTTCATTTAGCAGCTTCTAATATGATCAATGGGAAGCCTCAGATAACAAGCGAGAACTCACCAGGAGCTCCTGTTGCTCTTACACAGGTGCTCTAGAACTCTGCAGTCACCAGAACACAGTGCTCCAACAGCAGTTAAAGGGCACCATCCACCAAGAGGCCACATGTCAGATGCAGAGCACGGCGCTAGTTCTACCAGGAACACATGGGAGGGCCTGGAGGAGAACATGAAGAGGTGGATTCCATGCAATCCGTAGAGTGTCCCAGGCACCGTAGCCACATGAATATTATAACTGCCCCAGAATATTTCTCATAGCATGCAGAGCCATGGTACAGAGTTGAGTTTGCACAGTCAAGAGGCAGTGGTTGTCATCTCTATAGTCTTCTTGTCTGAAAAAAATGAATGGGCTAAAACAACTACAAAATGCACTTGAAAGAGAGTGATTACACAGGACTATATTAAAAGTTAGCTGTGCGAACCCTGTGCTCAGGACTCAACTTCTAAAATGAAATTACCATTTTTAAAATAATTAACAAAATCCCAGGTAGTAGAAACTTAACCCAAGTGGCAATAACCTATTGATTTCTATCAAGTCAAAGCATATTACCGCTTTTCCCCTCCACTTCTTAAGTGATTTCAATAAGTTACTTTCTTAGCTCTAAGCTAATGGAGTAATGGTTTGCAAATGCTTGAACTGTTTTTATAAAAAAAATCATTTAATTTTTTATTTTATTTTATTGAGAAACAAATCGCAATAAGACAGTTTCAAAGCTGATTAATAGGACAGTTTCAATAGTTAATACCTTATACATTGTTACCTTCTTAGTGGTTATCCATATTACAAGATACAGATAGAATATTCTGTCCAAACACTATTAGTGCAAATCTTTCTTCTCATTGATTTAAGCGAATGTAGGTGTATATCTATCCTAACTGTACTGTATATGCAGATACAGAATGGACCTTCCTTTGTATCCCCTTTTTTTGTTTAGTTCTGTCAGAGATGGGTATTCCATTGACATCTAAATACTATAGGTGTGTGAATTCAGCAAAACAATCCAACACAGTCCGGCAGTCCACAATGGTAGTGGCTTATCCACAGGGGTTGTTTACTTGAGCCTTTCTGAGCTCAGCATATTAATATGACTTTACTTTATATACTTCATTTTTATACTTTACTGCTGAATAGTTAAGACCAAGGTAAAGCAAGACCTATATAACAAGAAATGTATCTTTTGTATCTGATAAAGTCAGTCAAGTCCCCTCACGATTTATCCTGTAACCCTGCACCTCACTTCACAGATCCTTCGTCAGTATCAGCCATGTGGATGAGTCACGGCCATTGCTTGACCTATTTGCTCTCTGCGAAAGCCTCAGAGAATGTTTCCTCTTTCAAATGCTTGAACTGTGAGAACTTGCTTTATTCTTCTTTATCAGAAACACAGAACACTAATGTCCTGATATAAGTGCACTAGTCAATTTGTTTCAGGGTAACTGATAAGAGAGCACTTTAGAATACAAAGTGATTTAGCAAGAGTTTTATCAGCCTTATGCCCAGAAAAAAATTTTACCTTTAAGAAAGAAATTTTATTAATTTTTCAAATTAATGGAGTAACACTAAAAATAACTACCAGTATATGAGTACAGATCAAATTCTGTTGAATTCTGATACTACAATGTATACAAATAAAACAATGAAAAAAATGCATCTAGCAACTGAACAATTAAGACTCCTAGATTTTCAGGTGTTTTATTCTTTCAATACAGTTAACTGGAATTTTTACGAATGTTACTTGTGATCAGAAAAAATATATTTCCTATGGAATTTGAAAAATAATGAAGAAAATGGAATATTATGTGGCAATCAGGACTAACAACATATGTATGACAATAACAATAACAGCTACATCATTTTATAAAATAATTGCATGTATTTCTATATTTGCACCCCTGTCTTCAGCAGAATTAGCCAAAATATTAATTCAGATAGGCGAGGTGATATCATTTTAAGGAATTCACTTTTTATGCTTTTATATATCTGACTTTGTGTTGTTTTTTAATGTACTATATGGATAATTTTACCTTAAACATAAAGATTTAAATTAACTCACTGCAAATCATCATTGAAAAATAAAAAGAAGTCACCACCCCTTGTTCTTTTTACAGAAAAAGTTCTTCTTGAAGAAAAAACATTTCTCCATGCAAAATTATTTGACTCTTATGGGGAAATGTACTGTCTTCTATCCTTATTTCAGAATAAATACAATTCATGCAGTATGAAATTTAGTTCAAATTTGAAGAGAGCTTCTTAAAACATTGCTGAGGAAGGACCTGGAAATATGCATTAATAAGATTATTCCAGTACTTCACCATACCAGCTAATAAGGTCTGTAATGTAAATGGAAGAGGTATGGTTAATATGTTGAAAATAAATAACTCTTTGCTTTAATTACTAGGCAAGAGCTGGAAATCTAACCCCTGTTCTACACAGTGAATTAGTCTTGCAGAGTAAGTAATCCATTACAAGAGTGTTTCATGGGTTGAGGAGATGGCTCAGTGGAATAAGTGCTTCTCTGGCTAAGCACAAGGGCCTGAGTTCAATCCTTGGTTAAAAAAAAAAAAAAAAAAAAAAGTGTTTCACCTTCCTTAGCAGCAAGAACTTAAAGGTTGCAAATGAAATAAAGAGTTTCAAATATTTTATTTATTTCTTTTCTCAAGAGAAGGGCAGTAAATATTTACAGTGCTTGGGGACAAAATCATAATGGAGAGCCATACATCATGGGTCTAAATGATAAAGCTTACAGATCAACTTGGTAAATGTTAAATAACAGGCCTCACCCTCCTCACTGTAGGGGCATATATCCTTATAGGAAAACCTAAAAGTTAAATTTGAATGGAGGGTTTTTGAATGTGTTGGTAGCCTGCCTCATCATTTTCTCATCCCAAGTGAGCACAGCGAGTGGGCTTTGAATACAAGTTTGTCCTAATGTCACTCTGCACATGTGAGGTCTGCCTGTAAACCCCATGACCACCCCTCTATGCTAAGGATGTCCACAATGGCATTGCTGTGGTCTGTGAGGAAGACGCCAACTCAGGTTCTGAGCAGGAATTTCAGCATCCTCAATATCTAGAATGTGATTTAAAAGCAATGAGATGCTTAGGGTTAGAAGTGGCTTTCCCGCACTGAACCAACAGGTTCATGCCCCGTACATTAGGTAACGGTAGATACAGCAGGGGAGAACTGAATCTGGTGGACTGAGATGCATTGCCTAGATGTCTACTTAGGACAGACTTGCTGCATCAGCACTGAGGAGACTGTCTGCTCTTCCAGGGATTGTCCTAGCTACAGAGACCCACTTAGTCCATGGGATCATTCTTCTCTGGGAATCTCATGTCCAATAATTGATTGAGGTAGCCCTATAACACCTTGTCTATTTTGTTCCCATGTTGCTCTAGTACTGACTGAGCTCCAGAGCTCCTTTCATAGCTGGCCAAGGCTGTCAAGGACTCTGATTTCCTTCTGCCTGATCTTGTTTCTCTTCCTTCCCTTCAACAAGGGCCTTTCAAATAAGCTCCCAGCATCCTAAGTTCTGTCTCTGAAAATGTTTCTAGGACCACCTAATTGCCTTCTCCCTAGAGGGCGAGGGGCCTTAGAGGGTGTGGCCAAGTCAGAACCTTGTTTCTTTGGCCTCGGTTTCCATTTAAGCCATCTGCCTCATCCAGAAAGCATGCAACAGAATCATAAGTGAATCGTTTACTGAAGTGGGTACCATGAACTCACTTCATAGAGGTCCTGATATGGAGATTTAGAATGCAGCTGATTTATTATTATTATTTTTTTATTGAAAAACAAATAGCAATGAGACAGTTTCAAGACAAATTAATAGGACAGATTCGATAAATTAATACATTGCAAAATGTTTTCATAATGTTTTGGTGTCATACAAGGAGCATACATGATATTATACTTACATACATTATTATAGCAGATATCTCTAATCAGTGAATGAAGAGAGTGTGTATACTTATCTTATTTTTTATGGCTGAATTATATCACATATTCAATAATTAATACTTTCTACCTTGTTATCTCCCTAGTGTTTGTCCATAGTACTAGAAGTTGACATAATATCTTGTCCAACCCTATTAGTGCAGATCTTGCTTCTCATAGAATTATGCAGAAGGACTGCACATTTATCCTAACTGTACTGTTTATACACACACATCATTTTTTGTCTAGAGCTGTCAAAGATGAGCACTTCATTGTCATTAAACCAATTTAGGTGTCTGAACTTGGCAACACAATCCAACTAAAAACAATTGAGTCAGATAGTTAGGGCAAACTGAATGGCATATGCTGAAGGGTACTAATTAGCTTTTCTTCTGGATGGTTAATAACCTAAGTTGGGAGGCTAAGGTCACTATGAGTCTGATCTAGTAGTGTGAGACCCTAAACACACTGTAGACCCTTCCCTAAAATATAAAATAAAGAAAGAAAGAAAAAAAAAAGCACACAGGAGGAAGAAAGACAACTGAATTCTTAAGAAATGAATACAGGAAAAATTTATTGATGCGTCAAAGACAGTGAATGAGTGTACCTCAACTGTTTTAGGACAAAGAAAATGTAACCTGTCTAGACTACAGTAAAGTTCAAAGTAAATGTGATTTGTTTTAAAAGAAATAAAATGTACCTTGAAAATTGGAAAAAAAAATTGAAGAAATAGAAGAGCCGCAGTACAGTTGGGATAAATAACGCTGTGCTTCTACATAATTCTATGAAAGGCAAGATCTGCATTAATGGTGGTTGGACAGGATATTATGTTGGCTTTTAGTGCTATGGTCATCCACTAGGTAAATAATTATTGAATCTTTGATATAATTCAGCTATAAAAAAACCTGTAAATATAATTTCATGTATGCACCTTGTACAGTACCAAAACGTTATGAAAACAGTTTGCAATGTATTAATTCATCGACTC